>JAWNLW010000591.1:3985000-3997500 GCA_035042075.1 Drosophila macrospina
CCAAGCTGAAAGCTGCTTAACTATTTTGCCAACTCATTTTGCATATTATTTTTAACAAAAGTTAAATCATTTTCAGCATATTAACATTTTCAGCATATGATACGCTATTTGCTTACTACTCTGTCTCTCTGTCTCGCTGTCTCTCTATCTCCCCAACACTGTTTAGCTATCTCGCTCACACATTGAATTCCTATGCTTGCAGCACTTGTGTCTGGTTGAGTTGTTGTTGAACACTCGAGTACGAGCTGCTTCAGAATGTTGGAATATTTTTCAGGCAATAATTTGTAAATTTTATGAAATGCCTCTTGATCTTTAGCACATAAACTTGCAGCTTGCAACAAGCATAGTTTGCCATGTGTGTGTGTGTGTGTGTGTGTGTGGTTGAATTTTAATGCGGAAATAATTGCCTTGCAAATAGTTTTGCTAAGCGGTTTAGCAGTCGAGCTTGAAAAATGCAATGCAATTATTTCTGCCAGCAGAGATAAATGTATTCTGGCCTTAGCCTTAGCTATGGCTATATGCCTGAGAGAGTCGTCACTTAATTAATTAACTGCATACAATGCTGATAATTGATTACGCCTGCACATTCACCGTCCTTAGTCTGTGGCTCTTCGACTTGTTTATGAAACAAAAATCAAGTGCACACTTGCGCGTGCTTGGCATTTAAATCAAACCAGATGCAGGAGGCCCAAAGAGTTGGCCAATAGACTGCAATCAATGGTGCTTATTGTTTTTCAGTCAGCAATTGAGGCTGGCACACAGCGCGCTCCATGGCATTGTTATTATGGATTATTGCACTGACCACGCGATCTCACATTACGTATACGTAATATGTGCGCAGCGCACAACGTGCAACGCGCAACACGCATCGTTGCGTATTTTCAATTTGTGCGACCCGAAATGTTCAAGCGCACACAAGATAAACAGCTCGACCAGCAGCAGCAGCAGCAGCAGCAGCAGCGGACTCGAGCCGAGTCCAGTTGAGTTGCATGCAGCGTCGAGTCGATGTCCATGGAAATTAAGCCAATGCCAATGGTTGCCACTGCGGTTGCTGCTCGGCTGAGCTGCAGCAACGTTAATTGCAACGCTTTGTGCAGCCGCCTACGACTCTGCATGTTGTTCTTGTTGTTGTTGCTGTTGTTGTTGCTGCTCTTGTTGCTCTTGTCATTTAGCTTGTTGTAGTTTTTGTTGCTTGTCGATGCATGCATGCAAAACACGCACAGTGTGGCGAATGCTGGGCTGCTCGCTCGCTCGCTCGTTCGTTGGGTGGGTGGGTTGTGGGGGGAGGGATGACGGCAACAACATTTTTTCACACTGCGGTTTTTGCACTGTGCGGCAAAATTTACTGCATGGCACATTAAGCAGGCAAGTGGTGATATGATTGGGTTTATGAGTGTCTATCCACTTCCTTGTTGCCACGACGCGTCGCACCACAAAACCCAAAATTAACTACAACTTTTTATATATTTGTCTACTTGCAACTAGGTGCAAGTGCTGTCTGTGTGTGTGTCTGTGTGTGTGTGTGCGTGTGTGTGCGTGTCTGCTTGAGCCTGCTCAATGCAGCGTGTAATTTGCACAAGTTTTTTTCTTGTGTTTTTTGTTTATTTTGTGGCTCTGCACATTAGTTGCCAATTCAATGAGCTAAGCCAATGCAATTTGCTGATAATTTGAGACTAGACAACGCTTAATGTGCTTATAATTGGATTACTTCATTATCGAGCTAAGGAAATGCTTAATATTGCCACAAATATTTCATATAATTTCTACTGCAAATTTAGTTTGTGAAATCATCAAAATCGAATGGAGATTTCAGACATTTTAAAGTTTGTTGGAAAATTCTTTCAGAGTAGTTGCAACTATTTGTTAATAAACAAATAATTATATATAATTATATAGAGTTTCTTATTGTTTATTTTATATATAATAGTATTATTTATTATTTATCATTTTTCATTTATCATTTATTAGTTATGAATGATATATTATTATATTATTATATATTTTTTATTATTAATTATTTAATATTTATTATTTATTATTTTTATTTATTATTTATTATTTAATTTTTATTATTTATTATTTATTATATATTATTTATTATTTATTATATATTATATATTATTTTTATTTATCATTTATTATTTATTATTTATCATTTATCATTTATTAGTTATGAATTATATATTATTATTTTATTATATATTACTTATTATTTATTATATATCATTTATTATGTTTTATTTATTATTTATCATTTATTATATATTATTTATATTTTTATAATTTATAATAATATAAATAATTTAATTATTTTATATAATTTATTTTAATAATGTAATAAATTTACAATTAATATATTACTATATTCTTCTCATTTAATTTTGTTATTCCAATTTTATAAATTATTCTACTTGACTTAAATTGCAATTCTTATGGAAGACATCGTTTTTATTTTATGCTTTGTGGTTATTTTTTAATAATTAGGTTTTGCTTTAAATTTAAGCACAATTTCTACCCTTTAATTGGAGAGCCTCTCCCTGAGATTAGCCTCGATTTGTGTGGTATTTATAGCGGGATGCGCCATGTTATTATCAAAGTTTGCTGGCAAATTTATGTATATTTTATGCAAACATCGAAACTTTCTCTCGCTTTCGCTCACATTTTCTGCGCGTTCTACTCAGTCAATCTGTTGCTATCTCTGTCTGTGCAGGTAAGTGCCAGGTGGCTATTCATTAACAATTTGTAATTAGTAGAACGAAGCTATTGTAGCTGTTATTGCTGCAGAGGTAAGCCTCAGCGAACTTAAGTCTATGCAAATTAAAAAGCAATTGAAATTTTATGACCCAAAGTCTTTCGTGTACAAATTGATGGCCGCGACAGAGAGACAATTAAAAATGTGAATGCCACATGAGACTTGGAGACTTGAGATGCCAAAGTAAGCGTTTAGCATGCCACACGGTGTGGGGCAAGTAATTACCATTGGCATTGCCATCCCACTGCCACTTAACTGCCGCTGACTGACTACCAATTGGCACGCGTTGCAACAACGGGATCGAATTAATAAAATATTGAATATGCCACACGTTTGACTCAATATTTATGGGGCACATAGAGCAGTTGAGCAACATGTCTTGAGCAACTGCCAACTCCTCGCACTGTGTGTGTGTGAGTGTGTGTGTGTGTGTGTGTGTGTTTTAGTAAATTAATTACTTCACTTAAGCGCTCTACACACGCTAGAAGCTTTCTGCCAGCTGCCAGCTGCCAGCTTCCAGCTGCCTTCACCTTGATTTTGTTTACGCAAAAAAACATTTTGTGAAAATTGGAAAATTCCTTTTGTTTGCCAGCCCAGGCGTGCTGAGACCAGATCGGACCAGCTAGCAAGAGAAAGAAAGAGAAAGAGAGAGAGAGAGAGAGAGAGAGAGAGAGAGAGAGAAGAGAAAGGCAACAACAGTCATTGCTATTAACTTGTTTTTCAATCTCAGGGCACGCCTCTGTTCTATTTGCTTAGTTGCTGTTTCTGTTTCTGTTCCCGTTGCTGTTGCTGTTGCTGTTTCTTGCCTTGGTCATTGTTTTACAGGTGCTTTTGGCTTATACTTGCTATTGTTTGTCGGCACAACAACAACAGCTAAAATCTACAAAAATAATTGCCACGGCTGGCAGCCATTTGGTGCGCTTTTAAGCTTCACTTAAATGAAATTGTAATGAAATAGAAATGAAAATGAAAATGAATTTCTATGGCTTGATGTTTGTTTCACAGCACAACACAACACAAGACAAGAAAACACAACACTACACTGTACAACATAGCACAACACGACACGACACGGCAGTGAAAGCTTCGTTGCCTTTTACTATCCAACTTGCCCGTAATTGCTTCGGATAAAAGTTGCATTTACTTTTAATTCAATTAGTTCTTCGTGTGCTTCCATCTCTTGCATTGTTTTCATAGAGTTTTTGGGCTTTGGCCTCACTTGTAATGCACTTTGTCTAAGCCCACCCAAAAGGGCTCAAGCTAATGCAAAACATAATCGTTCCATGCTGCTCCAACTCGGGCAATAAAATTCATAGCCTACTTATTTGGGGCGCATGCTTGCTGCCTTGCCCAAGCAGTTGAAGTTTGTTTCTATTTTCTTTTATTATTATTATTATTTTTGCTGTGTTTTGTATTTCGCATTTGGCTTCTCTGGGCAACGCCTACCAAATCGGAAATTCGGCTGACCTGGCAGTCAGCCAAAAGAGGCGTTTTTGGCTTTTACGATGTCAGGCAATGCAACTGGTTGGCAGTCACACACTCTCACTGTGTGTATGTGTGTCTGAGTGTGCGTGTGTGTGTGTGTGTGAGTGTGGTTTCCGTTTGGTTGGTTGGCTGCTTGCACCATTGCCTTAAGGGTGAGTTCCTGCACTGTTGGCACACATAAGTTGAGCGCCTTTACAAAAGTGCACATAAATCGTTTGGGTGTCTAAGCTTTCAGTGTGAAGAGAATTCAATTCCCATTTCATTTTATCGCATTACTAATTTGTCAGAGAAGCATTTGATTTCTATATATATATATATATATATTTCTTTATATTATATTTAAAGTAGCCAAGAATACAAGTGCTTGTATTTCAGTTGTAGTTAATAGCAATATTTAAATTATTGTTAGCCTCAAAACTAATTGTAAATCGCAGGAATTTATTTTAAGAAGCTTAAGTAGATTAAGTAGATTAAATATGTATTTAGTATGAGAATACTGGGAAGCGATTTGTATTAAATATATTTTATTTATATTATTATATAATATTTATATTTTTTTACTATTTTTCTCAGAATTGCGCAGAGTTTTGTATTTATTATATTTTATTTATATTTATTATATTATAGTTATATTTATTATAATGTTTCATTTATATTTATTATAACAAATGGTTAAAAAGATGAATATATTAAATTAGTAAGCAAATATTGTGCAGAGTTTTTTATTTAATATATTTTATTTTTATATAATTATTATTATATAATATTTATATTTTTTTTACTAATTTTCTGAAGAAGTAAGCAAATATTGTGCAGAATTTTATATTTAATATATTTTATTTATACATATTCTTTTATTGTTATATTTATTATAATATTGCATTTATATTTATTATTATAATTGTTAAAAAGATGAATATACTTTACGTAGATTCATTATATATGTATATATACAAATTTGGATAATTTTTATTAAAGTAGTAAGCAAATATTGTGTAGAGTTTTATATTTAATATGTTTAATTAAATTATTATTATAATTGTTTAAAAAGTGAAGAGTTTTACAATTTATTTAGTTTGTTTAGTATATTATTTTTATAGTTTAATGTTTTCTATTTAATTTATTTTATTTATTTAATATTATAATTGTTTAAAATGTATGCAAAGTATTGTGAAGAGTTTTTCCATTAATATAGTTCATTTAGTATATTATATTTATAGTTTAGAGTTGTATATTTAAGAAATGATTTCTGTATATTTATTTATTTATATTTATAAATCATATATGTATATTTTGTATTGCATTGTATTATTTGCAAAGATTATTGAGAGCAGCTCGGCTAAATGCTGCTCAGACATAATGTATTTAGAATGCCGCAAGAGCTATAGAAATTGGCTTTAAGAGCTGCTACTCGACATAAGCTGCCTAAAGATAGCTTGCTACGTGCACAGTTATTAACACACGCGCACAATCGCAATCAAGCACGCACATACACACACACACACCCACACACACACCCACACACACACGTAGTCACACATGCAGGAGATGAACCCATACAAATGCACATCATTAGCATGTCCATTGTTTTCACACAACAATATGCTTATTATCTCCAATTTCCGGGCAAAATGCATAACAAATAAAAACAACAACATGCAGTCGCAAGAGAGAGAAAGATATATGTATGTATATATGTACATATATATATATAGAGATATATATATGTATAGGGACAAAGAGAGAGCCTTGGCTTATGGTTAGTGGTTGACAGTCAAAATGTAAAGTTTGCATTTCGTGGCAGGCACCTAACTTTAGGTGCTTAAGCCTAAGCTGAGCTGCCAATTGAAAGCAGAGATACGTAATTGGACACACACACACACACACACACATGCACATGCACACAGACAGGTTAAGCGTTAGTGGGAAAGAGAGAGAGAGACGCACTGAAAAGTGGATCTTAGCCACAAAGGCAAACAATAAGCGCGCTAATTGAGGATAATATGCAACGTCGCTGCAGCATCCACGACAATCTACATGAAAGCCAAACAACAAGTAGACAAATAGACTCATGCGAGTAATCAAAAGGAGTCGAACAATAAATACCCTATGGCTGCAACTTCCAAGAAAAATGGAGCAATTGCAGAGCTATTTTATGAGCTATTTTTACAACGTTATTACGACAATGTCATGTGGCGAAATGTTGAGTGTTGTATATGATAATCTAAAGAAAAACTTACAGAATAAACAGTTCTCTTTTAAAATCCTCAAGTTGTCTTTATAAAACACTCAGTGGAACAAGTATAACTAGGTTTTTCTCTGGTGTTATCGTCCATCGGAAACTCCTCTCTGCTGGCTTGCTGCCTCTGGTTGAGCACTTAGCTATACAAGCACCTCCATAAGGACATCCTGTGGTAGTTTTAGGCCCTCCTTGATAAGCCAAATTAATTCGCTGAACAGCAAAGCGTTGAAATCTTTTTGATGTTTCGACAGAAAAAAATGTTTCATAAAAAATCTCATTAATTTTTTGTTAAATGAGCAGAGCAAAAGCAAAAAAAAAATAAGCGATCTGTATGCGATAGAATAAAGTATTTAACGCAAAAAGCAAATGATTTGCTTATGAGACAGTTGCCAGGGGCATGCCACATGCTGCTAGCTCCAATTCGGAGCAAACTGCCTTAGAAGTGTCTTGGGCCGTGAAAATGGAAACCCTTTGCCGCGATTTACGCTTTGAAAATGTACACAGATAAATATGTAAAATAAGCATTTGCTGTTGCTCGTGGCTTTGACTTTCATCGGCCAACATGTGACTAGATTCCCATGCTTTTCACAAAGCATTCCTTTATCACTTGTGCAAATGAAAGGATAATGAAAATGAAAAAAAAAACATTCATAAGCGGATGTAATGTAAATAAAGAGTGGCTGGGAATGAAGCAGAGCTTGTTGCTGCTTGGCAACTGTTAGATACATTTCATACTATTACTTCTTTACTTTAATTAGAAGCAATTCAGTAACCATAAATATTTCTAAGATTTCCTTTGCGGCTGTCATAGATACCAAGATTAAATATAATAATAATGTAAATAAATATGTTAAACTTGACTATTTCCTTGTTAAACTGCAGTTCTCTCAGCTGAGAGACTGTTTTCATTGATATATTCATGACATTATCTGCATTAATTACACTTCTTACCAACTCTATCATTAGTTTTCCTCAATCGAACCCCACTCAGTTCTTCCCCATGTGAGGTTAATCAAATTGTTTTACAGCTGCTCTGACAGTTTAATTGAAAGCAGCAATAAAAATTGGCTGCTGTTTTTATTATTTTTCGTGTCGTGTCGTGTCGTGTCGCGGGTCAACATGCAACTCATGTGCTTGTTTATTAATATGACGCATACGCACTGTTATCCGGAATTGCAATTTATATTTTTCGTTGAGCTTCAGCTGGCTACTTTTGATGTACAATGTTTTGGCTGGATATCATCATTGGGCCTGAACGCATAAATCATCAATGGCAGCTGCCACGTAACCAGCACCAGCGAAGAGGAAAGCCGTGGGCAACATGGAGTCGTCAACATGGTTTACATCATTTTATTGCAAATTTCACCTGATTTATAGGCTGAAATTTAATCATATGGCAAAACGAGGCTTGAAATCTGACCATGACTCTGCCATGTCCATGGCTCTGGCTCTGGCTCTGGCTCTGTCTGTCTCTGCCCAATGGTTGCTAGCTTCACTCGCTTGTTGCCCATCTGACATATTGACGTGATATTGAATGATGGTCCTGCTGCCTGGCAATGGGCAAAAGGGGGTAAATCCTTGCATGTAATGACAACATAAGCAATTACTTACGCATGTCCTTTAAATATCAGAAAGCCAGTTCGATAAACAACTAACAATAACAAAAACACGCAATATGCCAAAATATTGAGGCTTAACACACACATTCAACTTGATTAGGCTCGTGAGAGCCGTTACAATAACATTTTGGCCTTGCCATATAAGAAATAATTATTAATATGATTACGCTGGGTTCGAGGGGGAAGCGGGTTGCGGGTTGCGGGGTGCGGGAACAGGGTTAGGTGCTTCGTTCGGCAGTCATGGCACTCCAGGCTGCACTTATCGTAAGGTAAATAAGCCACTTGTAACTCAAGTAGACATTCAGCCAGCGTTCAATTCCCTAACCCCCCCGGTGACCTTTCTGCATGCTCATGTATTTTTAATATCTTACCTCAAGTGTCTGCTTCAACACACACACACACACATACACACACATACATATATGTATTTATATATATATATATATATTTAGAGCCTGCTTCACACACATACACTTCTTCTTTTTCTCGTTTTGCCCCTTTTTACTTGACTTTTATCGGCCTTAAAGTGTTGGCAGTTACCCATGCACAGACCCAGACACTCATTGTTCCTCTTGCTGTGCCTTGGCTGCGTTTTTCGGGGCAACTGGCGAAGGCTGCGCCCATGGGACACATAACCGTAAATGCTCCATATGTGTAACTCTCTCTCTCTCTCTCTCTCTCTCTCTCTCTCTCTGTGTTTGTGTTTTGTCTTGCGGTCTGATGTGATCTGCGGCTTTTGTCGATGTTAAGATGTCCGAAACTGCTGCATTTAAAGACCCGTTGAGTTTGGCTTAAACTGTGCTTAGGCCTGGCCAATTTCAGCTTATTACTTGTCACATACAAATTGCCAATTGGCAGCTGTTAAAGCCAAAAGCCACAATAGCTGGACTTGCTTAATCAGCACAATATGCTTAACTCTTAACTCTGTTATAAGTGTGTACCCTTTGTGCTTATTAAGTACGGGGTACCAAATATAAAACTCTCCTTTGGCAAGGACTTGGGCATTACTCAAAGCGAGTCAACTACTTAGTTCACCTTGCCAAAGCACTTGACTCTTGGATGTTCAACTTCTCTTTGGCAACAATTGCAAACGTTCTCAAACCTCACTGCTTGTCTGTCTCAATCTCTGCCTGCTGTTTTCAATGGGCAGATGATGATGATGATGCTGATGATGATGATGTTGATGATGATGTTGTTGTCATCATTCGCCGCTTGCAGTGCCAACAAAAGCAAGTGGCAAGTACGTTAAACCAGCAAGCTGCTGGCTGCTCTCTTCTCTCTCTCTCTCTCTTACTCTCTCTCTCTTACTCGCTCTCCCTCTCTCTCTCTGTTGCTCTACACGAAAATGAAGTCCACGCAGTCTGCTATAATGTGGCAGCTGATGAAGGCAATGATAATGATAATGATAATAATAATGCAGCTGCGGCTGCAGCAGCGACTCCTGCACCAGCTTCTGCTGCCAACGTTGACGATGCCAATTGAAAACCTTTACTGCGGTTATGCTTTGCAGCTCTTTTCATTATGCTTTAAGGGGGGGGGGGGGGCTGAGGAGCCGGCTCAATTATGAAAAACGCTTATTTGAAAATTGCTAGTTAATTGTTGCGCAGAGGCAACTCCAACTCCAACTCCAGCTTCAGTTTCAATCCAAAAAATAAGAAGCATAGAATGCGACTCCAAGTGGAAGTGCCATTATGGCCGTGGGCTGTCAGTTGGCCAAGTTGCGTGGCCCTGCTTACTTTGCCATTACTTGAACCATTGTTGGCTCAATTAAATTAGATGAAGAGCCGGTGTAAACTGTAAACTGAACGAAAACTCTGCTCTCGAATTTGATTTAAATTTTAATTGTAGACGCTCACAGCTCTGGGCTATCATTTTTGGAGTGTACCAAAGAATTTACATAATAAGCGCAAAATTTGTTGCCCTGCGGCTCAAGGTATGCTTCGAAGGGGGGGAAGAGAAGGGCAGGCAAAAAGGAAAAAAACGCGTGCAAAATGAGTCCGGGCACATGGCGAGACAGGTTTATAAGCTGTCTGACAGGTAACAACAACATACCAAGCCAAGTGCTTCGATTATGTTGAGCATTCAGGCAACCAGTCAGTGAAGCGACTTCATATGCGTTAATTTTCCAGTGGAATGAGCAGCAAGTAGCAATCGCTGCTGTAGGTGATGCGATGTATCAGTGTAGCGGTGCCCCAATCGACTGCGTTGCCGCTGACAACAAGTGGCTGGCAGCACAAAATTCATTATAATTTATAATAAGCAACAACGCTGACAAGAACGACAACAACGGCAACGGCAACGACAACGGCAACGATATCGGCAGCGACAAAAAGGACATGAGCTGAAGTTCCTCTCAAAATCTAACACACACACACACACGCACACACGCTCACACACTCACATAAGCGCCACACATGCAATGGCATAGCAAGAAGATAGTAAGCACAACAGCGGGATACTCTGCAGCATAATATTTGTCAAAATAATTAAATTAATTTAATATAATAAACTTAAGAGCAACATTTATAATATTATTATTGTTTTCATATAAATATCTCATTTTATTATATTTTATTATATTCAACAATAAATAATATTTAGATTTAGTCAATTATAATTTAAAATAGCAAACTTTTAAGTTGCTCTATTTATTTCATTCATTTCTTACTAAATCTGTCCTTAGTCAATTATAATTTATGATTGTAAACTTATTAAGTTGTTCTATTTATTTCATTCATTTCTTACTTAATCTATCCTTAGTCAATTATAAATTAAAATAGCAAACTTATTAAGTTGTTCTTATTCTTTCATTCATTTATTCTTAAATCTATCCTTCTATAATCTAAGCAACTTAAAGCGAACTCTTTAAATAAAAAACTACTGCACTTAATAATAATTTAAATAATTGCTGTAATTGTTGTTAAATAAAGTCAGCATAGTTTAAAATTAATTGCACGAAACTATGCTGCAACAACTCGAAGATTGTCCAACTTAAGTTCACTTATCAAAGTGAATCAAACTACCTTCAATGTCATTTACAGGGTATAACAACTGCGCAAAGCTACACAACCAATAATGAAGCTCATCATTATCCTGTGCACAAATCCAATTTGATTATGTTAATACACGTGGAAAGGAAATGCTTTTGCAATTGCAATTGCCAATTGGCACATCCTTGCGTGTCCGTGTGCCTCTCTCTCTCCCTCTCTCTCTCTCACTCTCTCTGCCCCCACTCAAGGCACCCCAAGCCTCCACTGGCATGGAGCCAGACTGCTTTGGTATCAGCGATATCCCCATTCTGGACCTCACTTCAAGCGTTATGATGAGTTTTGTTGTAGCTTTGATATTTGATTGAAGTTGCGTTGAGACGATTTCTCGGGTTATGAATTTCCAATTATGTCACAGTGGCTGAATAATAAGATAATGGCCAAGGAAAATTTGTATTCAATTAGTGTTTAAAAAGACAAAATGTTTACACAAATTAAATCGATATCATGCTAAAGATTTGCTCAACAGCTTCGAATTTACTTTAAGGCCTCAATGTGATGAGATTATGTATTTATATTTTGGAATTTCTTTAGTTATTTATTGCTTAAACATAAAGAGTTAAGTAAATGTTCATTCATTGATCTCTTGTTAGCTTTTCACAATTGCAAAGGCGGAGCTCTTCGCCATTTGACGGACCGCATTCTCGTTGGCCAGTCCACATTTGGGCCTGGCTATTTGCCATTTCGGTTGGCACAATTTGAGACAGCTCCAAAGCCCGGCCGCATTCTAATTAAACGTTCCGGCTTCGCCTGCCAGAGTCCGGCTATTTTTAAAGCCTTAAATGTCACGCCTATGCCAGACACCGTTAACTGTCTGTGTGTGTGTGTGTGTGTGTGTTGGTTAGGCTTATGTAATCAGGACTGTGCCTCTGTGCCTGTGTGTGTGAGCAGCCTGGACTTACCAGAGCTAGACAGAGGTCCGTGCTAGTGCGTAAATAAATTATATTTACGCAAATTCGCACTCAAATCGTGGGCTAAGGGCGTTGAGGGGTTGTGGGGGGAAGGGGCTGCTGCTATTGCAGGCAACGACGACTGCGACTGACATGATAACATTTTGGCCTAAAATTGGCAACAACAGCAAGACCAACAACAACAACAACAGCTTAGACAATGGTCAACGCCGACAGAGCTGCAGTCAAGCGAAGCGCAGAGTGCGGGGCAAGGGCGGTGCGGTGCGGTGCGGCGCTGCCATTGTTAGTGCTCGTAATTGGGTAGCAACAATTTATGCGTCAGTTGCTGGCAATAGACAAGAGAGCTTGGTGTGCAAAGATGGGAGTCCTCAACATGAATTAGACTGCCTGCTGCCTGTGTGTGCCACATGTGACGCACTCAGTGGCTGACGGACGAGCGCAATT
>JAWNLW010000591.1:4000000-4262500 GCA_035042075.1 Drosophila macrospina
AAGAGAGAGAGAGAGAGAGAGAGAGAGAGAGAGAGATTGCTAGTGTTAAGTGATATTGGTAGTGCTGACGAAACGTGTGCTTTCAATCATCAAAGAGATAAAAAGCAAAGAAGGCGCCGTCGCCAAATTGCAAATAAATTGCAGAAATTGAATCAAATACGCATGCAATTGCAAACAAATAGAGCGAAGATCCACAACCAGAACCGAATAGACAAACAAACCGGTATATTCCTAGACAGAGAGTGTGGCAGAGGGAAACACGGACAGAGACAGAGACAGAGACAGCGGCAGGCAGAGAGCGAGTGGTGTAGACCTCGGAATCGACTCAACACTGACTATGACTCTAACGCAAACTCAAACTCCAATTCAAACTCAACCTCAGACTCAGCCTGAGTCTCAGTCTCAGTCTCAGCCTCAGCTTCAGCTTCAGCCTCAATCTCAACTCAACTCAACTCAACTCAACTCTGGCTGCTTGCCTGGCCAGGATATTTGTTGCAAAAAAGCAATTTTATGCTTGCAAAGGCATGAAAAGCCTTTGTTCGTGTCTATTTCACGTTAGTTTGGCGTCTGCGGCAGAGATGGCCTTCTCTCTCCCACACACACACACACACACACACACACACACACAAACAGACAGCCACACACACACACACACACACTCCGACTGCTGCATATGTTGCGCATACGCCGCACAAGAATGTGGAGAAAAAAAGCAGCATAGGAGGCTGTTGGTTGTTGAAGTTAGCGTAGCAGGCGGGAAATGAATTATTTATGAAGTGGTTGCCTTGTTGTTGTTGCTATTGTTGCTGTTGTGATTGTTGTTGCTGTTGTTGTTGTTGGTTTGAGCACTCGACACACTCATCGGCCTTTGTTACATGCGCTGTGGCTGCAGTTTCAAGTGTTTTTTACTTTATCAATTGGTTGCTTTGCACTTATTTGCTATTTGTTCTTACACATACTTGCACACCCAAACACACACACACACACACACACACACACAGACACACATGCACAGCAGTGGAACGAGTGTGTGCTGCATTTCCGCTTCCGTTCTGTTAGGCAACTGTTGCGCTCCCGGGAAGTTATTTATTTTATTTGCCATTGCCGTCGTTGCTGCTGCTGCCGCTGTTGCTGTTGCTGCTGCTGCTGCTGCTGCTCGTTTGCTAAAATCAAAGAGGAAATTGAATTTGTTGCGAAAATTTATGTGCTCAAATGGAAATGTTGTTTGCCGTTGTTGCGCCAATTTCCTAAGGGCCCCTGAGCCCCATCTGACAACTGTGTGAGCCTTTGATTAGTTTTGATTTTTCGTCTGCAGCCACACAAACTGACCCACAGGCAACAGCAGCAACAACAGCAGCAACAACAGCAGCAACAACAGCAGCAACAACAGCAACAGCAACAGCATGAGCTACTTTGCCTGCTCCAAGACATTGGCAATTTTTCATATGAACGCTTCGCCAGTGACAGCTTTGAGATGCTATAAAATTTATGCATGTCAACTGACATGTGGGCGTGGCAAGTGGTACGTTTTGTGCCCTAGAAAACGACACAGCTAACGTGAAAAGTTAATGGCTTGTCCCTTGTTAAGTGTCATGTGCGCTATGCGTTGTGTTATCTACATGCGACGCCTCACTGACTGAGCCATTTAGGGCTGCAGAAGCTTGGCTAGCACAGCGATAATGATAAGAGGGTTGGGCAAAATATTAAAGGTGATTTTGACTCAATACAGCTGAGTGAAAGAGTACGTTGCAAGCTCTGGCAACATTAACAATTCACTGCATACTTATAGACTCATTTCATGAATTCATTATTTCATTTGATTAATTTCATTACACTGCACAAATTGTGAGTTGCAGACGGCGCGCAAGTCCCTGCACTTGGACAATGCCGCAGCACGTGTGCAATAAACTTTAATTGAGTGTGAATTTCAGAATGCAACAGAAAGCAGTACACGCAGAATTGTTCGTTGGCTGAGGAATACTTTCAGCGGGCCAACGCTGCGTATGCGCAACATCAAGTATGTCAATGTACAAATAATTGAATTCTTTTGCTCTTCTTGTATTTTTTTTTTATTATTTTTTAATAAGTACGAGTACTTGTGCAAATGCTGATTGTCATAAATAATGAACAAAATAGCTTGGTAATCCTTGACACGCCCCAGCCAGTTGGGTGTGGTGTAGGGCGAAATGGTGAGGGAGGCTCAGCTGTCGCTTCATTAAATGAAAAGTTATTAAATTACCGCAACAACAGTCGTTTGCAATTTGTACATTGTGAAATATGTAATTGTCAAGGCGGTGGCGAGATTCTGTACCACGTTTAATCACAAGCGAGCCGAGAGAAGCAACAGAGAGAGAGGGAGAGCAGCGAAACCAGCAGAGAAAACCACATTCGGCAAAAGCCAGGCAGGTCCCTGAAAATCGATGCCCAAATGACAGTGACAATTTCATTTAATTGGTTTTAATTAAATTAATGAGTAAATTTTACAAATTGATGCAAAATGATAAATAAGTAATTTAATATACTTTTTTTCTGCAGCATCTGTTGCCCTCTCTCTCTCCACTTACTTGCTGTCGCTTTTTTGCCATATATGTGTATGTTGTTAATTTAATTTAATATCGTAAAGTTCACTTGGTTGGTAGTTTTTTTTTTACATGTAAATATAATTATTTTTTATTTTGTATTTCGTAAATGCTGTCAAACTTAATTTAGTTTAATTAATTTTATAAATAAGCCCAATCTGCGTAGTTGGTCGAAATACTGTAGATAATTCGTTTAATGTTAATCTTATTTTTTGCTGCGTCGTTAGTCGTTAGTGAGAGTACAGTTTTCTATTTATATTAATATTATTAAATGAGAATGATTTTGTTTACTATTTGGGAACATTTCAAAGCTATTTGAATACTGTTTTATATTTATATTAATATTATTATATCAAGTTGATTTTATTAACCATTTGTGAATAAAGTATTATACTCATTGAATTTGAGAATTTGAGAATTTTAAGAGAATTTTAAGTGACTTTTGAATATAGTATTCTATTTATATATATATTATAATATTTGGTTGATTTTATATATATACATTTATATACTTCTGAAAGCCTTTTGAAAACAATTTTCAATTTATATAAATATTAAGTTAATTATATTAACCGTTTATGGACATACAGCATTCTATTTATATTAATTTTACTATATTTTGTTAATTACTTAGACACTTTTAAGCGACATTTGAATACAGAATTTATATTAATATTAATAATATTATATTAACTTGAATTAATTATATATTTAGATCCTTTTCAACGTCTTTTGAGTACAGTTCTATATTCCTATGAATATTATTATATAAAGTTGAATTTTTTTAACTATTTGGGGAGTTCTGAAAGCCCTTTGAGTATATTTATATTAATATTATTATATTACGTTTAATTTCTTATATATTAACAGATTATTCTGAAAGCATTTTAAATATCATTTTATATTTATATTAATTTTAATATATTTTGTTTACAATTTAGATACTTCTAAGAGCGTTTTGAATACTATTTACATTAATATTATTATTATTGCATTAACATTTAGTTTAATTTATTATATAATTAGATACTTCTGAGAGTCTTTTAAATATAGTTTTATATTTATATTAATATTATTATATTACTTTGTTTATTTATTATTTATTATATATTTATAGATTATTCTAAAAGCATTTTGTTTATTATATTATATTTATATACATTTTGGATACCATTTTCTCTTTATATTAATTTGATTACATTTTGCTCTCTATTTAGAGACTTTTGAAAGCATTTTAAGTACAGTTTCCTATTTCTACTAATATTATTACATCAAATTGATTTTGTTAACTATTTAAGCGCATTTTGTTGACTGCTGCTGTAAGCAAGCGCATTCAATTCAAATTTATCTTGATATAAACACAAAATATAAATCATAATTTAATATTTCTGCAATTGTGCAAATATTCAATGGTTGGCCACAGTATTTGATTACTTAATTTAATTGTGAAACAATTTGCAGTTGCCTTTATGATATGACATTCACTGCAAATAGTAGAATTGTTGCTTATTTGTGTTGTTTGTGAACGTAAAAGCCACTGGCGAGTTTCACATGCAAAAATAGTTTTTCCCCTTTTGTGATGTAATTAATTTGATTTAGCACATTTTGCTCAGCATTCCGCTCTGATGGAATGGGCAGCAGCAGCAGCATTCTTCATTTGTTTGTCGCTCAGACATACACAGACACACCCACACACACAGAGAGAGAGAGAGAGAGAAGGGATACGCAGGCAGGCAGCAGCTTCCTGTTCTTTATAAGCACATTAAACGCAGCATGGGCTGTTGCTCTGTTGCTCTGATGCAGTGCATCAGCGGGCACAAAGGGCAAAGGACTCTCGCACATAAAACAAAATACAAAAAATACAACAACAACAAGTACACAAAAAATATTACAAAAAATATACAGCATGAAGAAGGTGGCTTACAACAGGAGCTAGCAATGCATTGCGTGCATTTGATGCATTCCTAATGCTCTCACAGCGCTCGAGGAGACTTCGCTATGGTATAAGTTTCGTTTGCATTTGTTGTTGCAGAGTAAACTAACAATTTCTACATTTCTGCTTTACATAATGTACTCTACGTTCACTGCAGAGTATTGCGTATTCGACTGCAGATACTTAGGGTATTTTTTGCTGTTGTTTTCTAAATAAATTTCGAGATCAACCTGTTGTTTATTTGCGTCTACGCTGTCAAGCGCATAGTATATGAAATAATGGGATGAGAAAGAGAGAGATTGGTGGCATATGAAGTCAAATGCGGGCTGTGGCAAGTGTGCTGTGGGTGTGGTGGGTGTGGTGGTGCAGCTAGAGGTGGGCAGGGGCTTGATAGCGCGTGCACACAAAGCGCTGCGCGTTGGTTGACACCAACAAGGGGCGTCTTGTTTGTTTGTTTACCCCTGGATGATTGTGTATGCATTTTTTATGCTGACAAGACATAAAAGAGAAATGTACATAAAAGTCGGTTGAGGTGTTTACTGATGCGTTTCGCCCAGTTGCTTGGGGCCGCCACGGTTACTCCAGATGTCTTACCACCTGCTTGAGGTTGGCAAGACCTTTAGCTTTTAGCATAACAAAATGTCGCATACGGTCGCATATCGACAACGGCAAAATGGCCGCTCACTTGCACACTTCCGCAACCGGAAGTTGTATATGTTATTAGCTCTCTTTTTCGCACACACACTCCCCGCCACACTCACATGTGGACAGCTGGACAGGCGTATAAGCGGACAGGCGGAAGCGTGAAACTGAAATTATTGTAAGAACTGTCGTGTGTTATAAAGATCAAAAGCCCCGCAACGCTTTTGTCAAGTTTTTGCGCCTCGCCTGCCTCGTGTGCTATAAAATTAATATCCGGTGTAAATAAAAAATATAAAAAAATATATGCTCAGCGCATTCCCTTCTCTTTTTTTTTTTTGTATTTTTTATTTTTAAACAAGCAGCAGCAACTTCCGGTGCCTGCTCAGAGAGAGAGTGCGAGAGAGAGAGAGGGGGAGTGCAAACTGTAGCCCGCCATTTGCCCGTTTGGTGGAGTACATTTGTTTGTCTTAAGCCGGAAATTGAAAAAAACAAAAATGTTATTCTTTGCTTGCTTTGGCTAAAAGTTTCTGTGCCAACTTTTAACGCACAAACTCATGAGAGAGAGAGAGAGAGCGAGAGAGAGAGCTCTTTAAGCAGACGCCAAACACACGCCATAGTTTGTTAAAATGCCATAGCAGCAACCAGAGGCCAGACAACGCGGTGCCTATAATTATAAAAACCGCTTTATTGTATTTTTCAATTACCTTTAAAATTGACAACAAAAGAGGCGGCGAGCATATAATAAATGTATGCAGGCGCCTCGTTCACTGCCATCGCGCACGCATGCAAATTACAAGGAATATTTAATTACAAAAAATGCGCATAATTATGTGGAGCAACCCACGGTCCCACGGTCCCACCGCCACAACTCCATCTCATCTCCAGCATGGCCAGCCCTCATGCGTAGCACACATATGATCTGACCAAGCCACCTACTCTATCATATGGCCACATAAATAAAGCGTTGCTGTGACCAACGTCGCTGTTGTCCTCTGGCCAAAAAGGTTGTCCTTCGCCTCTGCGCATCTGCATATACTTGGCAAACTGGCGTCAGCTTCAATAAAAATGAGGAAACAAGCAATTGAAATGGCCAGCAAGTCGAAAGTCAACTGCAACTGAGCTACTGAGCCACTGAGCGTGGAGCGAGGCTCATAAAGCAAAAGCATATGCTTCGCTTTTAGGCTGGTGCTTAAAACTGATTGCAGCGAAACTTTAAGCAAATAATTGTTACTATTGTTTAAAATAAAATGTTTAAACTATATTTAAAATGTAGATACGACATTAATAAATATATAATTCATTAAAACATTAGATGATATATTAATTGATTATATTTAAATGCAGCAAACAGTTTTCAGCTAAAACAATACAATTTCTATAAGCTTTTATTTTGCTTTTTGTAAATTTCACATACATTTCCTTCATGAAATTTATTTAATAATAATATTTTGTTATGCATGTCATTATTAATTTTTTGGCACCACCCTAATCGGCTTGACCAAACTATATTACCTTCCATTCCTACTTTCTACCTTTCTCTCCCTCTCTCTCTCTCTCTCCCTCTCTCTCTGCCTCTCTCTCTCTCTCTCTCTGCCACAATGGCCCGACCACAAAGCCGAGGTCGCGACTTGGCTTTCTCCACTGACGCTGCAGGTCACGGTTCAAGTGTCGTATGCGTGATATTATAAAATATTCGATTGCGCAGGTTTTTTTGGTTCGCTTTGGCTTCGCAAATTATTGTTGTCCTTCTTTTTTGGTGCTCATTATGATAATTTCGTGGCCAGGCCGAGACATTTTCTGGTCTGGCAATTAAAAAACTGCCATTATGCAGGCAAGTTACAATCTCGCGCATTTTGTTGCTGCAGTTTTTTTCTTTTTTTTCGTTTGTTTTTTTGTTTTTTAATGCAATTTTAATTTACGTACACATTGTCATATAACTCAAAAGGACATGCAACGATAAACAAGCGATATAAAATTATTTTAAAATTTAATTAATGCAGCTGCAGGCAGAATTGTTGTGTTGCTGCTGCTGCTGTTGTCGAGACGTAAACAACGTTGTCGATGGACACGTCAACTCTATGAAATTGCAAGACAATGTGAAAGGTTGATGTTGTTTGCCTTAATGCTGTTGCCGTTGCTACTTTTGTTTTGACTGTTGTGCATCTGCAAGCGACGTCATTTCATTATTTGCCTGCACAGACGTAAACAAATATATAATTATGAAACTCCTTGCGGTGTTCAAGGATTCAACCTTGATGCTTGTTGCTGCTAATCACTTGCGTCTAGCATGTTGAGCCTTGAAGCAACTGAAGGCTTTTGTGGCTTTGACGCATTGTCTAAAATTTGATATCTGCTTTTGATTTGCCTAATAATACACTGCGTTCTTTAATATCTATGCCAAGGGAGAATTCCACAATTGTTGAATTTCCACTACACCTGTAAAGTGGTCAGTTAAACACCTTGCAGTTCCTCTAAAAGTCTGCCGCAAAAAACTTGTGAGAACTTTCACCGCAACCGCTTGAGAGCAAATTGCTTGCGTTCTTTTTGCAGTTGAAATTCACACATTTGGCAACATTACAGCAAACAGCTAAAGTTGCCGTTGCCAGTCAAATTTTTGAATCGCAATCCACACATTTGAGCACAATGCCACAAGAAGGCGGCCAACGTAAAGTCAGGGGCCAACCAGAACGACTTCTTGCCAATAAGTAAGCGAAACTTTTCCTTATGTTTTTACACAAACAAATGTGCAGCTTCCATCTGCAGGTAGCAAAAACTTGGCAAAAGCAAATTGATTTGCAACATTGCAAGAGGTCGGAAATGTGATGTGGAAGTAGGCGACTGACTCTCCGTATAATATTTCTTCATTTCGACTGTCTTTGACGTGGCAGGCAACCAATTAAATGGCTGCCATAAGTCAGGCAATCAAAGCCGACAGACGTTACTTCGCTGCGGGGGGGAGGGCATGGGCAATTAAATGAAATTGCAAATGCAAACAAAAACAGTTGAGAAAACTTGGCGAACTTTAGATACACTTATTGGAAATTAGTTTCATATATAAACAACACTTGAAGTGAATTAGAGTTTTAGTTTTGCTATACGAATTATATAAAGATAAATGATGGACATTTCTAATGGATAAACTGGGATCTGCCTTCAGGCATAAATAGTAAATGAATTCAACTCTTTTGCTTTAGTTAGCTGCCCCTTGTGATTTCTCTATTTGTTTTCTTTCTTACTTTCTTTCTCTTTCTTTTTTCTCTCTCTTTGCGCTCTTATTAGCTGCCGTTGGCTGAATGTGACAGTTGCCGGCTGTGCGTTGCAATCAATTTAATTAATTTTTAATGTCATTTTCTGCAATTTCATTTCAATTTGAAAACACACTCACTCGCACACACACAGTCGCACACACCTGAAAACCCATTAAATTGTCGCCTTGGCAAATTGAGAATTACGACGGCCGCCATTTCCGTTGACTTGGCTCAAACTGAACTCGAGTCGACTCCCAAGCTCAAGACAAAAGCCAAAGTGCCATAAAAGCTGCCAGCCAAGCTATATAAATGTGGCAACAAAGTAAACTGTGTCAACTTTGGGTGTTGCCAGAGCGGATGTTACAGGGTATGGGTGCGAATGGTGTGGCGCATGGTGTGGCGTTGGTGTGGGCTCTATGCCACAAAATGTCGCTGGTCCAAGTAAAGTAATTTCTTAACGCTGCGTTGCACAGCAAGGACGACAATTTTGCAATCGCCATTTTGTTGACTAAGAAATATCGAAGCCATCTTGAAGTGCGAATATGCTTCGCATGTCACAAGCATACACACAAATAAACACACAGCCACACACACACACACACAGGATATACACACTCATAGCACTAACACTCACACTCGAACGTGTTGGTTTTAGCTTCGCCTTCTGCATTTGCTTGGCCTGCGGTTTTCGCTTGTAGTGGCAGTGGTCTGCGGACAGAGCTACCAAGTTACAAGTTCCTCACTTCCCCTGCCTTCGCACCACCCCACAGCCCACGCGGCTCCTCTCTCTCACTCCCTCCCTCTCTCTCACACACTTGACATGCTTAGTTCTCGTCCACCCACTGCCATTGGCATACATTTCCTTTCAGCTTCCTTTCCCTATGGCTGCTGCTGCTGTTGTTGTTAGTTGCTGTTGTTGCTATTGTTGTTGTTGCTGCTGTTGTTGCTGTTGCTTCCGCCATGCGCATGTCCTTTTGGTTACAAATTAAACTTCCGTATTTGTTTAGAAATCCATTTGTTAAATTACTTTGCAGCCCGCACACAACTTTTCCCTTTCATTTTTATTATTATTCTTATTTCTTTCTCTCTCTTTATTTTCTTTTTTTTTGCGCTCGCAAATATGAAAAATGAATTGCATTTGACTGTGCTGCACTGACAGCGTACACACCACACTCGGTTGTGTGTTAAATGTGGGGCGTGGCGCAACCAATCCAACGCCCACGCCCACGCCCACGCCCATTATATAAGCCGATTTCTTCAACTATTTGCCAAACAACAATAATTTATAGCTAGCCATAATGCTAAAATGCATTTGATAACTGCCTGCAACGTTTTTGGGGAAACAAAAGCCTAGCAATTTATTTGCATGCCTCTATCTCGCTCTCGCTCTCGCTCTCGCTCTCTCTCGCTCTTTCTCTGCATACATGTCAGTGTGAAAATTGAAAATTTCTCATGTGACCGTATGAAAAAGTTATAAAGCACAACAGTAAATAACAAATACGCAAATAAACAAAGAGCAAACCAATAAAAATAAATCCCAAAAAATATGCAGTGAACGCGTGTTTAGGCGTCGATAGGCAAAGGATTACAACAGTTCCCGATAGCTTGGTGAGGGGGGTGGGGGATGCAGAGAGTTTACATCAAAATGCCACAACAATATGCCATGCATTGAATAAAATTTAATTTGTAAAAATCCCTGTTACAAATTGCATTTGTTTGAATGATTTAGCTGTCACATGTGTAAAAATTTGCAACATTAATAAATGAAGCATTTACGTGCAGAGAGCAGAGACGTATTAACTGTGTGTAGTTAGTTATAGTTATAGTTATAGTTATAGTTATAGTTATATATTGCTTAGAGCACAAATATCTCTAATACACTTGTTCAATTTGTTATTATATTATAGCCATAAAGTTGCACTTCTAGTTGCAGTGCAAGGCATTTGTGCTGCGCGTGTTTTTAATGGCAGCGACACACACGATTTAACAGACAACTACTGTGTGTGTGGGTGTGTGTATGTTCATTGTTTTATTTGTAGGTAGATGGGGTTTTTTTATATTTTATATATTTTTGGCAGAATGGCTACAAAAAGTGTCCAAACATTGACACCACGTTGGGACCACGTCATGGGACTTATAGCGCTTTGACCTCTCCCAGTTGGAGCTGGAGTGTGTGTCGTTTTGGCATTTTATTTCGAAATAAATACCATTATTACTCAGCATAATGCGCTCTCTTTCTAACGCACCCTCGCTCCGTCGCTCTCTTTTGGTTATTTTGTAGCATATTTTTCTAAAATAACCCAAACATTTGTTGGCCGTCAGCGCATGGCTGTGTCCCATTGTGAATGTGAATACGAATTTAGATGTGTGTGGCCGTGTGTGTGTGTGTGTGTGCTTCAGGACCTCCCATGACGTGGAGACGGCACAGAGCAGGGGCTAACGGCGGTGGCTTCATCAAATTCACTTGTCTGCACAACGGTATTATTGATGAAAATTATATGTTTGTGTTTGTATCATAGCCGTCTAACGATCAAATAGACCAACCGACCAACGTACCAAATACTGTGACCTTTGCCCCCCAGCAAACACACACACATACACACACACACACAGAGGCACACCAACAATTTGCTAGCTCCGATTGTTCTATACGTATAAACCTTAGTTTCGGCCAGTTTTATATTTCAGTTTTCATGTGTTTGCCCATTTAGAACGTGACTAGCGTGAGATTTGTAAAACTCTGGGATTTTGTAGGCATTCTGAATTGCATATGCCACAATGGAGGCAACAAATAAAAGAAGAAAGGCCAAAAAAGTCACTAACTGATTGTCATTCCAAATATCAAAATTGTATTTAATGAATGCATTCAAATACAATTCATACATCAAAATGCTTGCAACTGCATAAAAGTGTTTGAAAACATAATGCAAATAGAGAAAAAAGTAATAATAAAAAAGTACAAATAAATATATTGCAATTGTGAATTGTGATAGAAAGTTTGCAATATCTAAAATTCAATTTGAATAGCTGAAACTCTCTCAGTTGAGGCAGCAAATAATAAGTATACATTGCTCCACAATACTTTTCTATAAATGATTTCTTTAACTTTATATATTGCAATATTAATCGCAGACAAATTGCTTAGTAATTATTGTAAATAGATTACTCGATTAAAATAAGTATACATTGCTCCACTATACTTTTCTATAAATTTTTCTATAAATGATTTCTTTAACTTTATATATTGCAATATTAATCGCAGACAATTTGCCTAATAATTATTGTAAATAGATTACTCGATTAAAATAAGTATACATTGCTCCACTATACTTTTCTATAAATGATTTCCTTAACTTTATTTATTGCATTATTAATCGCAGACAATTTGCTTAATAATTATTGTAAATAGATTACTCGATTAAAATATGCCAAAATCTCTCATTAATTGCTGTATTTGCTGTATAATATTTATTGCGAAAAAAAGCCACAGAGAGTGTGAACTATTGATGTGGTATACATATTGCTTCAAGTATTTGCCAACTTCTTCTCATTGAGAAATTGT
Organism: Drosophila macrospina; assembly: GCA_035042075.1. Lineage (NCBI taxonomy): Eukaryota > Metazoa > Arthropoda > Insecta > Diptera > Drosophilidae > Drosophila > Drosophila macrospina. The sequence continues at coordinate 4,011,965 of JAWNLW010000591.1, forward strand.
GACAATTTCATTGGGCGAAGCGCATAGAATTTTGTATTGAACAATTTGAATGATTTGATATCATTGAAATGTATTTAAGAGCGACATTTATTGTTGAGCAACTGCATTCTGATGCTCGAATGCAATTTGTGAATTTAAATAAGTAAACAAGTGCAGTTGCAATGTGAAACATTCTCGAGCAAAAGCAAATAATAAACGTTTGAGATTCAAAATTAATATTTCAATATTACGCACAAAACGAACGAATGAGCGAAAAAGCATTCACAAAGCTGAGATGTATCTGTATCTGTGTCTGTAGCTGTATCTGTAGCTGTAGCTGTAGCTGTATCTGTACACATACATGTGCATTCGTGTGTGTGTTTTACGCTGTGTGAGTTGTCATGTTATTGGCAGCACTTTGATAGCCCCAGGTGATTGTCACCAACATATTGAAGACAAATATGATATGCTTGTCAAGGTAACCTCAGTGTGAGCATCTGTCTGTCTGTCTGTCTGTCTGTCTGTACGTCTGTCACTCAGTCATTCAGTCTTGTATTTGCATTGATTGCTTTGCGCAAAATTTTAATAAAATGCATGCATGCTTGCACAAACAAAAGCAAATGCCTTTTGGACTGATGTTGATGAAATGCCAGAGACAACAACATTTATTTGTTTTTCACAAATATTTGCAATGCCAATTTTATGAGTTTTCCAATTAAAGTTATTCTCCAATTGCATCTGCTTCTGCTTCTGCTATTGCTACTGCAATGAAGTCTTAAAGTTGCTGAAACCGTAAGTAGCACTGCGATTGGTATTTTTATATGCCAAACATGCCCCAAGTAGATTAATCTATTATCGATAAGTGCAAGAGTCGAAAATTTATAACCGTAAAAAAGCAGCCTGCGGGTTGAGCAAATCGAGAAATCCCAGACCCCCCGCACATTAACCCGACCCAGCGACGTCCTGACCCAGCGTATAGACGTCTACGACCTCCAGACTGCACTTAAGTGCTTGAAAATTGTTTTCGATATTATTTGGCTGCGCTTTTTCTCAACCTTTCTCTCTGTTACTCTCTTTCTCCCTCTCTCTCTCACCCTCTCTCTCTCTCGCTCTTGGTCTCTTTTTCTATCTCTGTATCTTTTGCCTGCTTTCAGTGATTGTACTGTGTGTGTGTGTGTGTGTGTGTGTGTGCGCTGCCTTTCAACACATTTGGCCATTTGGCCGTTTACTTGGCCGTTGGCATTTTGTCTTGTGCTGGACACTGTCCAGAGCCAAAAAAAATAACCATTTGTTGCTCTGCCGCCGTCGCTGCCAGCGTTGAGCTCAGCTGCAGTGAATTTAATTTATTTGAACGAACAGAGAGTTGTTTAGTGTGAGTGTGCCTGTGTGTGTGTGTGTGTGTGTGTGTGTGTCTGCTTTAAGTGTTATTTATGTTGATATTTTTGACTTTGGTTCACTTTGCAGTGCATTAGCTGCGGATTTTGTCAACGTTGTTCAGTGTAATTAGGCAGCTTTTCGGCTGTAAATCTCATTGTGAGAGCGGTTTATTGGTCAGCTCTTGTGGTAAATTGATGACATGTCCTTTTTGTTGTTATTGTTGTGTTGTTGTGTATTTAATATAAGTACTTGAAAGATTTTGATGCATTGGCTGTACTCAACTATTGTTCACAGCTGCTTATCGGCTATAGCTTGCTGCAGCTGTGCTCCTTCCTTACTTCAATCACTCAATAAAATTGCACATTTCACGGCTAGTAAACTTTAACGACTTGACTGCAAATCCCATAAATTCAGTTGACGTTTTACGAACGCACTTCTAAAATAATTGATTTGTTTATGTATATAAATATATTTAATTTAGTAATTTAAAATAAAGTAAATATAATATTCGCACTGCGAACTCAGCGAGTCTACAAATAATTATTTCAACTCGCAAATTGAAAAGTTCGAATTGGAAGAAATCTCTATTTATGCTTTAAATATGTTCATCATAATGCTTCATTGTGTATAGTATTCAATTAACGAAAGCAACCGCAATGCAAATGTGTTTCTGTGTGTTCATCAATAGCTGTTGAGAGCTCTCTTAATGCCACACAAAATAACTTAAATACTTTTACCGATTTGAATGTGAAGAGCTTAAGCTATTTGAGGAGCTTTAGGTGGATACGCTTGCAGATTTTTCCTTTACAAATGTAACTAATGCTCTGCATTTTAAATATGACAACAATTACAGTTGTACAATTTGTCCTCTTTTGGCATTGGATTGCAGCCAACACCAGACCAACGGACTCAAACCGAATCAAGCGACCAACCAACCGAGCGACCAAGCGACCAAGCGACCAAGCGACCAGGCGACCAAGCTCTTAACCATTTACCACACTCACACCATCACACACACACACACATGCAGACACATATGCAGTCCAACAAGCAATTTGTCAGTTTATCGATTTCTACCAAACATTTGTGCCAGACACTCAACTGTATTAAATGCTAAAAAACAGCAGCAACAACAACAACGACAGCAACAACAAAATATAGAAAAGAACAAAAAAAGGAAGAAGAAGAAGAAAACAGAAAAACCAAGAGCCAAAGTGAAAAACCATACACACAATGAAAAGCTGCGAGTGAAATGTGGGGTGGTGTGGTCGGAGGGGGCAGAGGGAGGCCATTGGCCAATGGCATATGCTAAAAAGCGTGCAATACGAGAAATCGTATTGAGTGCAAAGAAGAAAAAAAAAGAGAAAAAAAGAAAAAAATATGTATAAAAGAACCATAAAAAATAGAAATGAAAAATAAAGAAATTGTGGCAACGTGAACGGGAAGGGGAAGGGAAACGAGAACGGCACACGGCAAGCAACACATACATGCAAACACACATGTGTGTGTACGTACATGAAATGGGTATTTCAAAGCGAAAAATCGAAAACTGAAAAATAATTTTCAAACATAGATCGAACGAGAGACAGTGCGACAGAGCGACAGAGTGTTGGAGAGAGAGGAGAGCGGCAGCGGGAAAGCTGAGCGTCTGTGAGAGAACACGGCAGGGCAGGGGAGACGACAGTCACATATGCATGCAACTGCACATACACACATCAGAACACCATAAATAATGGTTGCATGATTTATCGATAACAAGCGCAATTTACAGTCGCACAACGACAACAACAACAGCAACAAGACAACAACAATGCGGCAAAATGGCGTGCAAGGCAGGCAGGAGAATCGTTACAACTGCAATGAATTTGTTCGCGACAGAATTGTAATAAAATAAAGGAAAATAACAAGTAGCGAATACACGAAACTCATGTGATGCCCATGCAGATACCACTCAATAAATACCCTATAAAGTATGCTATAATTAAATTGCTTTCAAGCAATTCTGTAAATTTTTCTATTTTTCTTTAAATATTTAAAAATTTTAGTGACTAAAACTAATATTTTATTACTTTAGTAGTTAATAAACATGTATTCTACAACACAACTATTTCTTGATCTGTTTAATGAATAAAAGTTTAGACAAACACATGCCACCCATTACAGATTTGCCTGTTACAGGGTAAATAAATAAGATCGAGAAAAAGAAAACAAAAGTATTCAATCCAAAACAAATAAAAAATTGCATTGTCATATTGTTGTTGTCTTTTTTTTTTTGTTTGCCAGCTATTCTAGCCATTTATTGGTAGAGTTAAGGAATGAAGTAAGGAATGGAAGTGAGCTGCATAGGGAGAGAAAGCGACAGGGAGAGGGAGAGGGAGAGAGTCATAAAATTTGCATGCAAGCAAAACTCGCATAAAATTTTATTGAAAGCGCATTAAAGTCAAAGACAAGAAAACCAGAGCGAGAGCTACAGAAGCCGAGAAAGAGAAAGAGAGAGAGAGAGAGTGCGAGAGTTGGCAATGAAGAACTTTATTAGCAAACAGGGAACCGTCGAAACAAGTAGCGACAACCTACTTGGTAGTTTTCCAGTTACAGTTGCTCTTAAGTCAGTCAGCTGCCATTGCCGTAAAAATGGCGAGCATAAAAATGTCAAAGCATAAAAATGCGCGGCATTGACTGGCCCAAAAGCAGATGTAGAAGTAGAAATAGAAGTTGTACAAGGAGTAGGTGATGTGGCTAAGTGAAATGCCAGTAACCAGCAAACCAGCAACCAGCAACCAGCATCCAGTCACCAGCAACCAAGGCAGTAACGATTCGACTGAGAGCAGGAAAGCAGTGGTGCAGCTGGCGTTGAGCATCAAAAGCAGCCACCGCAGCACCACCGTGCCGTGTCAACCAAAACAAACAACAAACAAAGCGAGCAATTTTCACGCCGCGACGTTGAAAATGCTGCCAAACAGCTGAGGTCATTGACGAGGGGAGTTCAACATGGAGCATGGCGCATGGAGTGCAGTGGAGTGCATACACTGGTACAGTTGAGGAGGGGGAGGAGGGGGCAAGTTGAACTTTAACAGCAGCTGCAACGCATTTTTGATGACTCTGCACGTGAAAGTGTGGAAAATGAAGGAGCCCTTAACACGTCAACGCCATTTCTTATTACCTTTTGAATGTGTGGTGATCACCGCCTGTCGTTGTTATCCTTGTTATTTGACTGCCCTTTGAGTGACTTTAAATTACAATAAAATGCATGAGAAACGATCCCAAGAGCTTGGCAACAACTTCATAAGAATCATAATAATGAATAATTCGACTAACAATATTAATGCTAACTTGATCAGAACTCTCAAGCTAACACATTATATATGTAGATACCTAATAATAATAATAATAACAATAATAATTATATTAATAATAATAATAATAATAATAATAATCCTATCAACAATATTAATGCTACCTACAGAGCTCTTAAGCTAATATAATATGTAAATAGATAATAAAATAAATAATAATAATTTTAATAACAATTTTAATGATCAGAACTTTTAAGCTCAATTAATTATCTAATAATAATAATAATAATTCTTAATCATAACACTTTAATATATATATAAATAAATATATCTACATCAAAAGAACCCTCCAGCTGTCTCTCTCTCTCTCTCTCACACACTCTCTATCATTCTTGATCAGCGTTCTTATAGATTTACTGTTGCATTTTATCAAGTATCTCTTGTCATTTCAATTAGTTGACTTTTTGACAGGTGCCACAAATCTGTAAGCATTTAGTTGGTCTATATCGATCAATTTATTTGGCATTGAATGAGCGCATTTTACATTTTTAATTAAAATGCCAAAAAGCAATTGCTCTACGCCCGTTTTGGCCCACTCGCTAACTACTTGTGCCGCCCAAGCATTTGCATAAAAAATCAGCAAGTCTCTCTCTTTCTCTCTTTGTCACTCGCACTCTGTCTTGCGCTGTTGACTGTGCAAAAATCAAATGAAATTAAAATCACAAAAAATATGATGTAGAGTGAATGAAAAATTTTCAACAACGTCATTTGGGCCGACAACGCCGACGAGCAGAGAAATCGTTAAAAACAATAAAAGATAAAATAAAAAAAGAAAATAGAATAAAAATTTGGAGCAAGTGCCACGCGACTGCTGTAAAAACCGCAGCAGTCATGGAGAATTGTACAAGCGACAGCAAGGAGAGAGAAAGTGAGCGAGAGCGGTAGCACTTACTTATGTATATATGTATGTATGTATATATATATATATATATATGCATATATTTATATATGTATGTATGTGTGTGTGTATGTTATGGAGTGAGAGAGAGAAATAAGAATTTCAAATAAATCCGATTAAATGGAAATTTATTGTCATCCAGTGGCGAACGGCACTTACTACTTCAGTGGGGCGTGCTCATCGACTGGTCGCTCAGTTTCCCTGGTTTCCCAGCGTTCCCGATTCTCAATTCCCAGCTCCATTCCGCCTACCCTCCCCTCGCACACACTCTCTCACTGCTCTGCTTTTCCCACTCGGCTGTGATTCAACTTCAACACTTCAATATGCTCGCTGACTGCCTGCCCCATTGCCTCTTCCAACGAGTCTGTCTCTTTCTCTGTCTCCGTCTCTGCCTCAGCATCAGCCTCTGCCATATAACATTCATTTTATTTTGTGTTGAGTCTTCCCTGCTCTGTCCCCCGCTGCATGTGTTCATGTTCTCCCTGCTGGTCGCTAAAAGCCAGTAATGTCCTTTCGCCACACTCGACTGCATTTTTCTTTAACACTTCAATATACTCGTGCTTCTCGATGTACCCAAAAAAAAAAGGAAAAAATACTGAAAAATGTGTAAAAAAGTGCCCATTCACAGCTTTACAACGCGCTCCACATCAACGAAACTGCAGCCCACAACTCGCATCCGAAATCCGGGCCAATACCCATTGCCAATATCTATGCAGCATCCTTTTCCATTGACTCGTGTCTAGTTTTGCGGTTGCCAGCGACAACTGCTTTTTGGTCTCAGCTCTGCGGCCCTTGAATATGCAGGGAATTAAGTAGTCTTACCAAAAGGAAAAATAGAAAAAATAGAAAAAACTGAGTTTAAGCCTGCCCCAAAAGCTTGATGCTAAAGGTATCGCCACCAAATAAAAAAAAAAAGACAGCTTAAAAATATTTGTAAATTAATGCATTTTTCCAAGCGTTTGGCAGCGACACCAGCTAGTGTTAGTGGTCAGATAATTGTGGTGAGCCAATGTGTGGTGTCGACGAAGAGGGAAAATAAATTCCGCTGAAAAGCTCTACTGTTCTTTAACTAGGGGCGAAGCTCAGTACTGGAAATATTTAAATTAAAAACACTTATTTTATTATATGAAATTATTAAAAGGTCTTCACTGATAACTTTGTGAATTAAAAATTTCTACATACAGATTACTGTCTTTCACAATCTGTTCCTATTAACTGTGGTAATCACAACAACTCAAATACTTGCAGTATTTGGTATTGTATTTGTGCGAGAAGTGCTCGAGAGCCCATGTAAAATACAACAACAATTGTGAACAGTTTTTTCTTATTTGCAGTCTTCTTTGCTTGTGCTTCGAGTTGAGCAACAACACTTTTATATGTGTTGTTGTTGAGTTTATGCGATGATGTACGCAACTCCTTTTCTTATCTGCAGTCTTCTTGCCTATGCTTCGAGCTTAGCAACAACACTTGCCTACGTTTTGTTGTTGCATTGCAGCGCGAATGCATGCAGCTGCGAGCGTTGTGTATTGTTGTTGTTGCGCTCGCCAACTACGAAGAAGGGAATAGCGAATTGCGTATAATAACGGTGTGTGCTTTCTGAATAACTGATCGCAGCTGATCGTAGGTACAAGTGCAAGATTTATGAATCAAATATGTGCGAATATTCTAAATAATCGCTATGTATTACATTCCAAATATTAAGACTTTTAATTAACTTATTATCTAATGTACCCAAAAATTAAATTCTATTAAACAGAATTCAGAAAACTAATGTATTATGCTTCTAGTTAAACTATTAATTAAATAGATTTGATTTAAAAAAAATTTTAAATATTTAAAAATGTATTAAAAACTAGTATTTCTCATGTTCAACTACTATTTCTTTTCAGGTAAGTGTCCGGCAATTTTGACAATGAATGCTTATTTAATTCAGTAAGTAGACAATGCAACCACAAATAACCGAACCCCTCACCCCGCTGGAGTCAATTACAAAGCCATTAACTGTGGCTATTAACAGCATGCAACTTGGCCAGCAACAGCTAATGTCAACCTCGACCGTCTGTGATCCATCAAATTTGCAAATGAATATAAAAAAGAGAAATAAAATGAAAATATTCTAGCTGCTGGGTATGCTAGGCAAAGAAGATACCCTCTGCTGAGGTCTGAAGTAGACAGACGCTCATATAATGACAAAGGGAATGATTAGGCTGGAATAGCTAGACTCTTTAAGCTTTACGAATATTTGCATATACTCTGTGGGGCATGAGTACAGGGTATGACAAGCGCAGCTAAAGTTAAGAATTACAAGTAATACATAATCAACTTGAGTTGCATGTCAGGCCAAAGACAAATGACGAAAGCCGCTACAGCCGCGCGACAGGCAGCGTTGCAATGAGCTAAAAACTTGGATGAGCCACAGCCCGGCTAAGGACAACAAGGACAACGACAAGTATGTCAACGCGTTGTCCATGAAAGTTAGTTGTAGCTGCTATTTTATCCAGTGGTTGCACATTTTTGCTTTTAGATTAATTAAAATTGCTGCTGTTGCTATTGCTGTTGCTGTTGATGTTGCTGTTTGCATTAATTGCCCAGTTGTCCATTCATTTGGCAAATGATGCAGCTGGCAAAGTTTTTAATTAAAATATAATGTAACATTTGATCGAAGTGAACCGAAACACGCACACACACACACGCACACACACACACGCACACACACACAATCACACGCATACATATTCATATGTATACACGTTTTATGTATACATTTTCTATGCCTAACGAACAGAAGGAAGCAACTGAATACCTATCAACTTGATGGACATACTGGACATACTGACCATACACAGTAATTAAGTCTAATCAGAATTTCCAACAAGCAAAAATCATGCGTGTCCAATGAACACGGCAGGACGGGCAGGCAGGCAGAAGCGCCCAGGGCCCATACGGAATATCAAATCCGCTCTCTCTGCGCCACCCTCTCTCTTTCGCTCTCTCGCTCACGTTTAATCGCTCCCTCGCTCGCTCTACAACTGCGTCTATCTCTTTCCTTTATCAATGCTCTACTCGGTTCGGTTTGGTAACATGAGCTTCATTAGTGTATGCAATAATGGCAAACATTTTTTGCCTGCCAGGCCTGAGCGACGTCGACGTCGACGTCAGCGTTAGCGTCAGCGTCAGCGTTGCTGACATGGCCAACACGACGTTTTGCGTAACAAAGTATAGAACTCTCTGCCAGTATGACTGGGCGTATGTGCGTCTGTTATTTGATAGCAAAATAGTTGCTGCCAGCGAATGCGAATGCATTGAGTTGCATGTCATGCAGCAGTAGCTGGTGCAACTGCCACTGCCACTGCCACTGCTGCTGCTGCACATGCAACGGCAGCATTGCCGAAACTCGTGATTTGAATTTGAATTTGAATTTGTATTTCGATATAGTATGAAGTATGGCAGTCATAGGTTTTTAATTATTTTGTTTGGTTTTCCTAACCATTGTTCAAATGCGTAATGGTGTGCGTGTGTTTGTGGCTTTGTAATGCGCACATAATTGATGTCCTGGCAACTGTGGATTGAAGGCAACATCACACGTGTCCAGCAAGCCCTGCTGCTGCAACTGCTGCACTATCTGCCCATTGCCGAGTTACATTTACATTGGTTCCGAACTGTTGTTGTTTCTCATTTTCCTGTCAAATTCATCGAATCAATTTCTGGCATACAAAGTGATTTCTATGAGTTACGGCCGGTTTAAAAAGTATTGAGTACTGCTACCATTGCCTTCAATTTTAAGTTATTAATTTAGCTTAATATATAAATAAAATTATAAATTAAATTAGAGTGCATACCGTAGCACACTATGTTGCGCAGTATTTAGCCAAATAATAGATCATTAGTTACATTAGTTACATAATTAAAGCGTAATGGAATCAAGCCTAATTATCCGTAAATGAACTGTAAATTATCTATAAATTATTTGCAATTCATTAGAAGAGTTGGCCAAAATAGTTATGCACATAATATTGCCATAGTTTCCTAGTCTCTGTTATGTAAATGTCCTTCATTTCGTTCTACAAATTGTTTATAAATTATTTGTAACTCTCGTCGTCTAATTCCTTCTTTTAATTATCTATATATTATTTATTATGCTTACAAAGTTATATAGGTATCATTCAATTCTTTCTTAATACAGATATATTAATAAATATATCGATCTATTTCAAATTTCATCTCAATAAAAATGCTTCAGTGAAGCTTACTTTATCTCAATGTACATATTTTAAATTTGTTATCATTTTATAGAATATTTCATATGTTCAAGTGCTTTTCTACGCATCTATTACTTGGCTGATAAACTGTTGAAACAGCCCTCTCATTGATAACTAATATTGTTCAGTTTTCACAACGAGTCTTTGACTAGCCAAAAATTCTTTTACACACACAATCAGCAACTGTTCCTTATCTTTCTCTCTCTCTGTCTCTCTCTCGCTAACTTGTTTAAGCTTGCACTCATATTTCAGTTGGCTCGCCCTGGCTTCTGCCCCCCGCCTTAACCGTGCCCTGCTGGACATGCTTCATCTGCCTTATGCACTGCACCTTGAAGTGCCTTTGTGTCTATTGGCCAAAGCAGCTTTTATTTGCTGCTTATGATTGCTCATCTGCCTAGGCCTTGGAACTGTTTTTAATTAAGTTCTAGCTCACTGACTCACACTGCCACACACACACACACACACACACACACACACACACACTCAGAAAGATAGAGGGAGAGAGTGGGAGATATACACACAATTACTCTGACACTCAGATTTTGAGATGCATTTGCAACTATGCAACCAAATGCTTAACGCTTGAATTGCTGCAAAGTTTTCAAGGTTTCTCGTCGTTTGGTAATAGCGATCAGTTGCTGCCAAACTCTAATTGCATGGAACGAAACAAACGACTTGGATAAGAAGTGCAGCAAGAGCTGCTGATGTGCAAGACGAGCAGAGAGAGATAGCGAGAGAGGGAGAGAGAGGGAGAGACAGCGAGAGAGGGATAGAGTTAGTGGCAGAGCATTAAAAGCGCAGTGCGGGCACGTAGCATATGTATGGCAAGGCAACACTACTTTGCATGTGTGTGTGGGTGTGTGTGTGTGTGTGTGTGTGTGTGTGGGTGAATGGGCGCTGCAAAGTATGCTATGACTAAAAGTTGGCAAACGGCAAACCCACTTGGCATGTCACTGGCAGATGCAGACGCTGCCTGAGGATATCAACGCCAACTTTAGCTGTAAAAAAAAAATGATTGTGGAGTAAGTAGTGGCTCAAATAGGGAACTGAGTACAGCTCGTAACATATCTTGTCGCCGTCGCTGTCGTCGAAGTCGAACTTGACGTTGACGTTGACGCTGACGTTGACGTTGACGCTGGCATCGCTGTCGTTGTCGTTCGCCTGAGAATTGTTGCATAAAAGTCAAAAATCTTCAACTTCAGCATCAACTATATAAACGTGGCGTCGCTGCTGCAGCGCAGCTAAAGTCGTCAATGGCAACGGCACTTGAGTGTACACACGCACACACACACAGACACACACACACACAGACACATACACACACATAGTCCTACATATCGACATTCTCATCCTCGTTGTCGTCTATCATGCCAAAGTGCTCATATTTGCTCAACGAGCGAACGCCATCGCATCACATCTCATGGCTTCGCATGTCCTTTTTGTCCTTCGACTTACGTTTGCCTGCTGACGGACTGACTGGTTATGGATATGCCTTTGAGCGTTTTAAATTTCATATTGCAACTGCAATCGCCTTGCCTCCAATCGTCTTGTGTCGCCTCGACTCACTCTCAGTCGGCTCTCGACTACTATTTGCACACACACTCAACTGCGTTGCGACCTTTTTTAAACTCAATAACTTATCACAAAGTTTTTGTACAAAATACTATGTACATGGTCACATGCAATTATGTTGCCAAACTCTATGAACTCACACACACACACTACACATTCATGCAACGAGGCATCATTTTTGCACACAAATCATTCACAGCCAAGTGTGCATTCAATCGTGTCCAGAATCTGCCCAACCTACGCCATCCCAAACGCCTCCCTCCTCACCCCAACCGGCCACGCCCATTCCCCATGTGCTTGGCATATGCATATAGTGCCAATAAAACGTGCACCAATGCAGCTCATCAGGCAGCAGTCACTCAATACACTGCGCGAAACTGAGTGTCACAAGCCCAATATCGAACTATTCAATTCTCAGTAAATAATTATGCTATGTAAGTATTTAGAATTGGATACATTATAATATATATTAAATGCTAAGGCAATAAAAAGGATATTTTATTTGATCAATTTCAAATTAGAACAACAAATAATTTGATTTATACAATTTTAAATATATAAAATATTTAATGATTATTTAAATGATATAACGTATTTTAAGATAAGATTAAATAATATTCTTTTTTACTTTTCTTTATAGTTATTTATTTACATAATGTCATAATAATAATTTACATAATAAAATATTAAATTATGATTTTATTATAAAAATAAGCATAACTAGAAAAATAGTTGAATTTAAATTAATATTATATTCTGAATATTTTCATAAAATGTTATTTATTGTAATATATATATATATAAGCTTTTATTATTATTAAATTTATTTGTTTACTTTAATTGTATCACATTTTATTATTTAATTATTTTCCTTTATATTAGTTTAAATATAAATAACTTTTGATTTATTTTTATTATTATATAACTATTTAATTTAGCTTCAATATTTAAAACAATATTATATAATAATAGATTTAAATATTGAAGCTAAATTAAGTAGTTATATAATAATAATAATAATAAATCAAAAGTTCTTTATTTACAAATGTTCACTTTAATAGACCTCATGTTCATTTCTCTAACATATTTAGCATATTTCTGACTTAATGCTCATTTTCTCACAGTGCACACGCTTGTGTGTGGCAAGTATATGTGGCTGGACATGCAATATTCAATTTTTCAATATCTGATACTCAGTTGGAGGTTGGCCCTAGGCTGAACAGAAGCAACATCAGCCACAGCAGCTTTGGCAAAAATCAACAGCCCAATCTATGGGTTCTGGTTCGGGTTCGGGGTCTGGGTCTGCTTCTGCTTCTGTGTGGCTCTCTGGCTTTGGAGCAGCCTCTGGTTTTGCTTCTGTATCTGGTTCTGGCTCTGGTTGTGACTGTTCTGGCCTGTCTGTGCATCACAGTGATTAATGTCTGTGGCAAATGCATTAAATTCTGTTAAATGTATTACAATTTTGCCATGCTGCAGCTTCAGTTACAGTTGCACATCGTGTTGTTGTTTGTTATTGTTGTTGTTGTTGTTGTTGTCCCTCCATCCATCGCAACAGTTTCACACCAATAGCTACGCTTTGCCTGCATCTGGCTGATTGATGGTTGCTTCATCTGATGCTTCTCATGTTGTTGTGAATGATTTTCAATGTAACTTGCTTGTCTGTCGGTTGATACTTCAAGCTGGTTATGAATTTGTGCAGTTTTCTGTTTCCAATATTGACCATTGACCAGTTTTTCACTGCTACTGGATTGAATTTCTCCCGTTTGAGGTGGGCCAAAGTCAGAAAGTTTATGCAAATAAATAGTGCAATTTGGCAAACGTCAATCAGCGTTTATAAAGCAGGTAAATTGTTTTTTCGTCATTTCCCATCTTGCTAATGCAGACACGAAATAAATGTTCGTTGAACGCTAAATCCACAACGAATTATAATTTGAAAATGTAGATTTCATTTACAATAAACGCAAATTTATTTACAATATTTTCAACATATTTAAAAGTCGAATTAATCGTCTTAACTTGCGTATTTTAAAATAAATTAATGTGTTTAAAATAACTGCAAATATATGTGCTGTATAAGTGGTTCACTTGATTTATTTTGTTGGCAAAAGGTATTTGAATTTATCCAGTTGTATCCAGCTCAATATTCAGTTAATAACTTGCATGTGACTTGCTGTAACTTCAGCCAAGCAATTGCTACTTGCAACAAAATCAACCGCTTAACCTTAAACTCTTTGCGAGCTAAATCCCAAGTACACACTTCAAATGCCAAACAGCACAACAATCTCAGTTTTAAGCCACACACACACACACACGCACACACACACTCGCACACACAGAGCACTTTTCTGCCTTGTCTTTTTATAGCATACTTAGCAGCGCTGCCTTATGCTTAATGCCAATTCAATTTATAAAGTGTGTGCGCTTTCTCTGTGTCTGTGTGTGTGAGTGTGTCTGTGTGTATGAGGAAGACACTCACAGATACAGTTAGAGATACAGCTACAGCTACAGATTGAGATACGCACCGCAGCGTTTTGGCAAACAAGTTTCGCACACTTGAAATTTTTGTGATTGATGTGCTTTGGCCACATTCGACTCAACCTTAGCCGCATTTGCTACCCCGTCTTGCCGCTGTTTGGCTTTGATGTCTCTAACAGTTTCTTGCTATGTGTGTGTTCATTTCTCCCTCTCTCTCTCTCTGTTTGCGTGTGTATGTGTGTGTGTGTGTGTGTGCATCTTGAGCCGGCGAAAGTTTTAATTGCTTTTTGCAATTAGAACTATTAGTGAGTGCGCCGGCTTACAACTGCGTCGCTGCAACAGTTGACTGCACAGCCGCAGCAGCAGTTAAAACTCCAATTCACCCACACCCACACCCACACACACACACACACGCACACACACACACTTATTTTCACTCTTATTACTCTGCATGCCATCCGCTCTCTTCATCGTTTATCTAAGCAATTCATTTAATTGCTTTGCAATTTTCATTTGTATATAACTTTGATCCATGTGCAGCTTAAATGATTTCTGCAAATATTTTCGAAAAATGTTTGAGGCTTTCCCGAAAAACAATTGATATAATATATATGTCAAGTGTTTAAACATGGCCAACTAAATGTAGCGTAAACTTGTCGAGCTGCAATCTACAAGTTCCTCAATATTATGTCAAAGTTAACTGCATTTTGTAGGCAAGCAGAGACTTAAGTAGCGCTTCGCATAAGCCAAGTTGTGCAGTTGACGGGACTGGCTATTTAATTGGTACTTTTCACACATCGAATTCATATTGAGATTGCATCCTTTTGGCAAATGAAGTCGCTGTCCTTTGCTGCTTCTGACTGGCGATTGCCGTTTGAGCGAGTCCCCCTTGTGTCGTCCCTTCGACACTGGCCAACAAAATCGAAATCGTGTTGTGGGCACTTTGACTGTTTTCAGTGTCGCCACACCAAACGATTTTTCGCATATATTGTTGTTGTGGTTCTTGTTGTTGTGGTTCTTGTTGTTGTTGTTGTTGTTGCTGCAATCCTTTTGCATGTTGCAAAACAAATCAACTTTCCTGTTGCTGTGGGGCATTGGGGAGTGAGTTGCAAAATCGAAACGATGAGTTGCATTCAATGGCAATCACTGTAAATACAAAAAAAGCAACAACAACAACTGTGAGCAGTGACACCTAAAAGAAATTGCAGAGAGGGGTTTTATATAATTGGAATAATGATTAGTTATTTGGAAATGTAAGCAAGGCAACTGCAACTGATTGTTTATAAAGAGATCCTCGAAAAATATATTTGAATTACACTTACTCAACAGAAATGCTTATTTCTGCATTTACAACCCCCTTTCGCACCTCCGCCTCTGGTGTGCCTTTTTACCTGCCATCCTCCCGCTCTCAGCTGGCGGCTGCTTTCGTTTCGCATCTCGCTTGCCCCTTGACTATTTCAGTTTGTTGCCACCCTTCAGGTGGACTCTTTGACTGGGTTTGTATTAAAAAATTAAACTAGATTTCCCTTTAGTTTTGCATGTTGCACACACAGAGCCGCCGCGAGCAAATCGCTTACTTTGTGCTTTGACTTGGGCTTTGGCAGTGCCCCATGCTCCCCTCCCTGCATCTCTCTGCTGCTCTCTTAGGGTCCCGCTGTTGTCCTGTTTTACCAGTGTCCAGTGCCAATTTCGATTGCATTTCGAGAAGCAATTTCAATACGCCTCAGAGCCTCAGTGGGGTGGATCTAGAAACGCGAGCGCAATGGTTTTTTAATTGCCATGTGCTCAGGGTCGACAGCGCAGGACCTGTGCTCGCTCCTTTTTCGAAAATATGAAATCATAGCTCAGTCATGGGACGCAGTCGGTCGACTGGCTGGCTGCCAGGACGTCGCCAATGCCAATGACTAATTATGAAATGTTTGATTTCCCCGGGGACACAAAGCGCGACGAATATTTTGCGGCATGTGATGCGATGAGTTGATACCTGGCAGGACGAAGCTGTTCACGTTGATGCGCCTTTTTGTTGTCGCTTTCTTTTGCTTTTTCTTTTTTTTTTTATTCATCTTTTTTTCGGCACAGACAATCAACGAGAGGCAGCAGCGCAGATGAAGCGAGAGGGCAGGAGCAGGGGCAGAAAGGCAGAAATTCATCATATAAATTTGGACGGGAAATGAAAATGGAAAATCAAAAACAAATTGCACAGAAATGTAATGAATTTTAAGCATTCCATACATGCATACACAACATATTCTGAGATATTCAGCTCAAGTAAGTTTCTCTCTCTGTGTGCGTGTGTGTGTGTGTGTGTGTGCGTGTGCGTGTGTGTGTGTGCGTTAGTGCTGGCAGGTGTTCATGTGAATGTGCGTGCTTGTGTGTTTGTGTGCATTTGACAACTGTCTAGTAAGGCCATGTCACTATTCGGCCATGTCTCTTTGCGGTTGGCCACAGGGTGTCTGTGACAACGATGCCGTCGACGGCGATGACTCCTTCGTGTCCTGTGTGTGTATGTCCGTGCCAGGCATGATAAATATTTTGCAACTTCTCAGTGGCTACAACTCTCTCTCTCTCTCTCTTTCTCTCTCTCTCTGTATGCATGCGGTTAAACTTTAAAATATTTGTGTTGAAATTGCACTTGATTTAATTGTTGTTGCTGCTGTCGCTGCCAGTGTTGTTGTTGTTGTTTATCTCATATCAGTTACAGGCAACTTTTCTGCTTTGTCTACTGACTTTAACAAAAGTCACTTGCAGGCTCCAAATCAAAATGAAATGCTAGTCAACTTAATGATAGACTGCACAATACTCTATAAAGCTAAGAAGTAACTTTAGATTGCTTTCTATAATTATTTACTAAGGTGCTGAAGAAGAATTTGACTATTAAGCTAAGACTCATTAAGATATTTAACAATATACAGTTAAGATTTCCTTTATATTACTTTGGTAATCTCAGTGATTGATCTTTACCTCGCATTTGCTGCCTGCAATAGGGTATATCGGCATTCGAACTTGTCTGACCGCTTTAAGCTGAAAATCTTTGCGAAATCAAAGTAACAAAGAACCGCAACAAATTTGCCTTAGGCTGCTGAATGATGAGAGTTGGTTGAAGAGATTGAAGTGGGGTGGAGGTTGACTGGCCAAATGGTTGACTGTTGATTTGACCAAGCTGTGATTGAATTGTCGTAACCCCAAGTTGTCCACCTAACCTGCCCTGCCACTCGCTCTCATGCTCATTCTCTCCCACTCTCACTCTCTCTCCTTCTCAGTCGTTCTATCTCTCTCTATATCGCTCTCTCTTTATCTTCAGCTATCTATCCATCTCGTATCGCCGTGATGGCATTTTCCACTGACTGAATTTTATGTTGATTACAGATTAAGATTGCAACATTTTCCTCTGATATTGACAATAATGCCTTTGAGCATTATCTGCCAAGCTGCCCTTTGGCCTCCGCCCAATCATCCCCTTGCCACCACAGTTATCTCAGTGTCTCTGTTCATCTCTAGTCCTATCCAACCCCCCACACACACTCACACTGCCTCCTCAGCTGTATATCTTCTCGTTTACTCGCTGCCAAAGTGTTAATTTGGTTGAGTGGGTTTTTGGCTCGATTTGAATACATATTCCACTCGAATATACATCTACATGCAGACATTTATATGTAGATACTTGTACTTATACTTATACAAAGAGGGACAGAAAGACACAGAGAGCGAGAGAGAGAGAGAGAGAGCGAGAGCGAGAGAGAGACATACGACAATGGCCACAGTGTTGATAATAATGAGCTGACAGCACGGCATTAGTTGCATGGATTGTTGTAGATTGTGTTTGTATGTAAAATGTCTAGGGCTTAGTAACAATGTTGTCAACATTTTCATGTTGTCTGCACACTACAGCTGGTAATTAATTTTAAAAAACGCTTCAGGCTAGTCAAACAAAGTGTAACAGGATATTAATTACATTTGACGACTGCCGAGCGGAAGTGTTAAAATGTGTAAAGACGATAAACTGACAGCCATCAGAACAACAACAACAACAACAACGACAACAACAAGAACAACTACAACAGGAACTGTCTACTTAAGCACTTCCATAAACTGTCCAGAGTTTGAGCATTGGCAACATCTCATTAAACACGACCATAAAACTTAACTCTCACATGTTGCTCGTGTAAACTTCTGTCTAAACTATTGCAAATTATGTAACGCAGTCAGGGACAATTGCAACATTATTTCATAGTTCAATTAGCAGCTGTATTCTGAGATTCCAGCAATCTCAATTTCCTATTTAAAATCGCGTTTTTTTTCGATAAAAAACCTATCGAGTGAAGGAAAACTTTAACATTCGTTGCGAGCATCACTTTGATAAACTGCGACAGGTGCGCGTTTACATCTCTTAAATAGAGTGTCCAAGGTTCCCACACACAGACACACACACACACACTCGCTTAAAATTCGATTATGTAAAAAGCAGCAACAGCCACAATAATTACAAAGCAAAATGACAGCAAATGAAAGTAAGGAAAATAAAAAACAAAATAATAGCAAATTGTTGCCCCCAACATGACTATAGCTTTAAAAGCATTTTTTTTCGATTTTGCTGTTGTTATTATTGTTGTTGTTGTTGCTGTGTTTGTTGCTTTGGTACTGCACGACAAACAACGTAATGAAAATTCAGTTTTCATGTACTCAACTGCTAATGACAGTTTTTTAATGATGTTGGACGCTGGCTACAACAACACATATACAAAATAAAAAAAAAGTAGAAAAAAGCAGAAAAATTAAAATAAATAAAAATTAAATGGATGAAAGTTGCGCCAACAACTCGCGTAACAAAACACAACGCCAAATGGACATTTAATAGGATAGACGTCGAAGTCAGCGTCGAACAACGCACAGTTCTGAGCATCGCACTCTCCGTAATGCCATTTTATTTAATTTCTGCATTTTTTCTATAAATTATTTCAAACATAAATCTGTGGGTGGCTGCTATAAACTACTACATGACCAAACAGCAAGGTGGCAAACGTGTTGCGGCGGAGGGAAGCGCAGCAGGAATGGTACTTGAGAATCGACAAGTATTTTGTTGAATTGAGAGCTTAACTTAAAAAAAATATAGATATATATAAATTATAGATAATATAATAAAAAATATAATATTTATATATATATATATGTTAGCTTAAAAATAATATATTCTTAAGCAAATTGTTATTATTTTTATTATTATTATGACTTTGTTTTTATTCAATAAAATATTTTGTAAGCTTTTCTTAAACACTTTTTAAGTTTAATTATTTAAGTTTACTTCTTTTATTTATTCACATTTTACCTAAGAATAATAGCTACATTACTTTATAAAATGTAGTTATTATATTGCTTGTTTAATTTTCTTTAAATATACTTTTAATTCGTATGTTTTATTAAATTCTGACTTTTCTAATTTCATTCGTATGATGGTTAGTTATTTTATTTTGTGATTTGATTTCTATTATAATTTGACTCCATTTGATTTATTTAATATATTTTCTAAAGTTTCTGTTATTTTATTTTGTTTTCTATAATATTCTGTATTATATTTAGAGTCGCTTTTTTATTTTGTAAATATTTGTAATCATTTTAAATTCTTTTTTCATATTATTGCTAGAGTCTCTATTATTTTTTTGTTGACTTCTATAATAATAGTTGAAGTAATAGGAATATTTTATATAACATTTTATTTTATTTATTTCATTTAATGTATTGCTAAAATTTTTAATTATTTTAAATTCTTATTTCTGTAATTTTATGTGGTTTTCTATAATAATAGTTAGAGTAATAAGAATATATAATATTTTCTTTTATTTTATTATAAATGTTGTACAAGTTTATCATATTTAATTATTTATTCAAATTATTGCTAGAGTTTATCTTTATAATTGATTTCAATAATAATGTTTAAAGTAATAGAAATATTTTATATTTCCTTTTATTTTATTATAAATGTTGTACAAGTTTTAATTCATATTTAATTCTTTACTCGTATTATTGCTCATGTTTCTTTATTTAATTGTTTTGTTTAATACTTGTTAAAGCAATACGAATATTTTATATTTCCATTTATTTAATTATAAATGTTATAAATGTTCTAATTCATATTTAATTATTTATTCATATTATTGCTAGAGTTTCTCTATTTTATTGATTTGTATATTAATTTTTAAAGTAATAGAAATATTATATATACCCCTTTTATTTTATTATAAATGTTGTATATGTTTTAATTCATATTTAATTCCTATTTATTTTATTGCTATAGTTTATTATAATTTTGATTGTCTTCTATAACTATATATTTCCAACATAATTCACACACAATTCACAGGACATATTCAGCTTGCAAGCGTCATCGAAAGACCAGAGTTATCACCTACACAGCTTTTGTCTGCCATATCTAACCGCATGGGTTATGAGTTTGCTCGTTTTGCAGGTAACTCTAACTTCATCTCGCTCTGCCTCTCTTTGTCGCGCTGTCTCTGTCGCACTTAATGCGGCTGCTGTTGTTGGTGCTGCTGTTGCTGCTGCGAGACGCAGTCAACCTCAACGTAACTAAGCTGAGGTCCGCAGCAGCACTTACCAAAGCAGACCTCAAAAAGTTTGCACCCACACAGCGATGACGACGACGACGATGACGACGACGTCGACGTCGGCGTCGACGCTTGATGCCAAAGCGTTCGCCACGACTATAAAAAGGTGCAAACAGCAGCAGCACGTTGATGGTAACAGGGTTATGGAACAAAGGGGGTGCGGATAGGGATGCGGACGGGGATGGGGTAGTTTCGGGGAGTGATGAGAGCGTCGCCGTCGACCGACACTAAGCCTGAGTGCATTTTCTTGTTGTTGTGTACGCGCGCGTAGTTTGTTTGCCGTGCGTAAAATCCGCAACGTTACGCCATTTTGTGTGTGCTTTCTTTGTGTTGCTCAGCTCAGTTGTTGCTGCTGCTGCTGCTCTTGTTGTTGTTGCTGTTGTTGTTGTTGTTTCCTTTCGTTTTTTGCTTTATAACCCAGCCATACACCCTGTAAAATGCAAAAAAGGTGCGAAAAGTGTGGCCAGAGCTGCTGCCATTGTTGTTGTTGTTGTTGTTGGAAGTTTGTCGATGCTGATGCTTTGATAGTCTCTGACAGAGACAGAGAGAGACAGAGAGAGAGAGAGAGTGAGAGAGGGGTGGCAGTGGCAGAGTATAGGTAAGCTGTAGTGCGGGGGAATCTTTTGCTGCTTGGTTTTAATATACAACACAACCTTTGGTTGTTGCTCCGTTTACTCGTTGTTGTTGTTGTTGTTGTTGTTGTCGTTGTAGCTCAGCCCGTAAAAATAAAAGCCACGTTATTAAGTTGAAAGCACGTGCAACTTGTTGTTGCCACTGAGCCGCACCAGCCAAGGCAAGCCAAGCCAGAGCACAGAAGCTCCTTGCTAAACCCCCTCCCACGCTTTCTATCTCTCTCTTTCTCTCTCTCTCTCTGCCCTCCCCTCACCGCCTACGCTCCACAACCCACATTCGCCTCTTGCCAGCCTGCTAGCAGTTGCTTTTATTGTTATTACTACAATACATTTGGCACTCGGCACTATTTTTGCTTGCCACTTTTTGGTTGCATATTTTCTCACCTTTCAAGCGTGTGTGCGTGTGTGTGTGTGTGTGTGTGTGTGCTGGTGTTTTTGTGTTTATGTTTGTGAATGGACTCGCTTTTTAATGGCTCCCGCCTGGGTCCTCCTGCTCGTTTGTAGTATATCATGATTTCCCTGGCACCATCACTGCATTCATTTGGCGATCTTAAATCAAAATGTGTGTGTGCCACACTGCCAACTGGTCCCTTGGATTCTTAGCTCCCATCGTAGACCTCTTGAGGTGCCGCAGCGGTGCATATTAGTTCCACCTGCAGTCATGTAACATATTGTGACTGAAAATAAATCTAATAATTTATTTGTTATAGCTGCAAAGTATATTATAAATTAGTTACTGCAGCGAGCTTACTTCAAATGTATTCCTTTCGTTAGTAAGGGCATTCCATAGTCTACAATTGTTCATTGTTATTGTTGATTTCACTTGTTTTACGTAGCTCTAATAATCAACATAAAAACACGAACAACAACAGCAAACGGATACTCAAATTGTTTTGCACTTAATGGCATTTTAAATAAACTACATGAGGTTGTAAAAAAGAGAGAAAAAAAACAACTGAATATACCATTGTACAGAGGGCACTTTTAGCCACTTTAATGGGGGGCACCAAGTAGATTATTGCACGCGCCAAATGTGCAAATAAAATGGCCAAATGGTGGTCATAACGCTGGCAGGGACCCACTCAACTTAATAAAAACAGACGCTCCCAAGGCTAATACATGTGTATGTATGTGTGTTCAGGCCTTAATAGCGTATTAAAACTAGGCCATTTTCTAGGCGCTAAAAACGTATACGATATTACAAATATATTTCTTTACTTTTCTGGCTTTTATTTTGATATTAACTATATATCTCTTGGCTTTTCTGGCTGTCACTTTAATGAACAGTCGCTTGGATAAGACGAAAACTATTTGTTAGAGTTGAAATTATGACAAATTAAAAGCAGAGTTTATATATTAATTACACTTTAGTGCACATATTAATTAGCTAAAAGCAATACATATTAAAGGTATATAATTTATAGCAAGTTATGCAAATAAACTTCTACTTTATATGCAAAATATATCTTCACAAATCCACAAATCTATTGTGAATATTTACATTACAGCTTCTTGATTTGGTAACTGTTAGCATAAATAATAAAATACAATTTAAATATGTATATTATGTAGCATAAATTAATAATGCAATATTCAATATTTGTGTATTAGAATACAATTGTAAATCGGCAAATAAATTAACAAAATTGTACACAATAATTACATGGACGCATTGAAATGCAAAGCAACTTTAAGCAACTAATTTAATTAAAATTTTGCAATAGTCCGACTGTAATGCGGATTGAGTGTTGCCCTGAACAACTGCATAAACAAATGCAAGAGCTGATTGTATTGACAGCAACAGCAGCAGCAGCAACAGCAGCAGCAGCGGCAGTGGCAACAACAAAATACAATGATAATGAGCAATACAAGTGGCAAGAGAGACCCAATTTGAACAGCATACAATCATACAGCCTGCCCCCTTGCTGTGTCCTGTAGCCATTTGCCTGATAGCCATCAATGCCATGAACAAAACACGAACCAGGGACCTCAGGGAGATTGACTGAGAGTATGAATGGTATGTGGGAGGGAGGAGTGAGGAATGGGGATGCACATAGAAAAGGCGACAGGCGCTTTTCATTCGTGTTGATGTTGCCGATGATGAAGTGATAATAATTAAATTTGCATAATGCTAAGTGATTAAGTTGTTGTCAACTGTTGTCGTTGTCGTTGTCGTTGTCGTTGTCGTTGTCGATGTCGATGTCAATGTCCCGCAGCTGCCATTGTCAGAGGAGACTGTGTTCAATTTGATGTATTTGAAGGCAAAACGATTGCAAAATCGCAAGCAATACCTGCCAACACTTTGTGTCGATCTTTTGGGAAATACTCGCTGTCGCAGTCGCAGTCGCAGTCGCAGTCGCCGTCGCAGTCGCAGCTGGGTCAAGTGCAATTCCAATTTTGCATTGCGTGTCCTGGCCAAGTGTCGAGGGATTAATTTTGTTATGTTTTTATTTTTTTTCTTGTTTACATTTACATTTAATGTGGCCTGTTGCGCTGAGCTTGTTAAACTAATTGAAGTGCTGCCAAACAACGCGTCATAATGTCGTGCAGCAGGCCATAAGCAACAGGCAACTGGCAACAGGCAACAGTCAACGCACAACTGGCAACTGGCTAACAGGACCAACACGGAACTGACCTGAGGCCAACGTTTTTGCATTGCACATAATGAACTGGGCTGGGCAACGTTGAGGTCTTCTAATTACAACGCTTATTTATAATTGATTTGTGGCAATTTAATTAATTTGAATTTAACTATTTAATGGGGATTACCAGGCCGAGGCCGGGCAGGCTAACCAAACTCGCACGTGTTTTGCTCAAAGCCGCATTTAGTAGCCAAGCACACTAATTAGCTGTTGCATTTTAGATTAGGCCAAAAAACACAACAGCAACAACAAAAAATAGCTTGCTGTGTGGTTAATTGATGGCTGACATGATTTTGACTGGCAATAACTGCCAAATCTCATGACAATGGCTGCAAATGGTTAACAATAAGCGGTAATTAATCTGGTTATCTTGGGGAGAACATTTTCATGCAAGTTTGTCACAAATTGCAGCAATAAATGTAACTTAAATTTAAGCATTTATTTCATTTAAGTTAAAGCGCTTTATTGTTGAAATTTAATTTAATATACAGCCTAAAACATTTCTCTTTTCCCTGCATAACTTATAAACATTTTCCCAGGATTTTGCATAACATTTTTTCAATATTAAATAAGCAAATTCCTTGGAAAATTAAATCTAAATTCTACAAGGAAGTAAATGCTGAGAAATTACATTAAATTTGTAGTAGAAGAAGGACGTATTACTCTTGCTCCGATTGCTTCTCATATTACAGAATATATATTAATAATCTATTTATTTTCTGAGAAATAATTATATTTACATTTGGAATTTTCACTCTGTATCATTGTGAGAGAGATTACTATTATTGCATTCTCATTGTGTGCATTACTGTTAATGTATTTTATATGTTTTGGCTAACTATTTTGAAGTTGATTGGCAACAAATTAATTGTCATTTAATATGCACACTGTTTGTGGTACTAATTAGATTGGAAAAGTGCACTAAACACCTAATGTTCAATGGTTTTTTTTTTATTCTGTTGCTTTTTTACTGATTGATGAGAACATTTGCATTGGGTTAGCCGAAATAACATTAATTAAATGCTTTACAAAATATATTTAATTAGCCTACAAATAGCTGACAATATTTAAATAGTTTGTGACAATTAATTTCGAATTTTATGTGTGTAAATTTAAAATTAAATAAAGTCGAAATTTACATTTTTTTCTGAAAAAGTTCAACACAGAAAATATATAATAGCTGAAAAGGGATTAAACTAACTGTATAGGTGCTGTACAGTATAGAGACGGTACAGTCTCTGGTTAATTTATAATAATTAGAGGCAATAAGTCAATAGAGTTTTTTTAAAAAGTAAAAGCTAACATATTAACTGACAGTCCAACATCAGAAAGACGCCTTCAGACACCTAATCAATTAGTTATTATTATTATAAATATAATAATATGAAAAACAAACATGTTATGTATAAATATACAAATAGAATTCAGAGCAAAGCACTCAAATGACTTGATGCCATTAGAGAGAGAATGCAGCTCTTCTTCGCTTGGAAACTCATCAGCATCTTTAATTACCCCAGAAATGTTAAGCGCGTGTCTCTGTCACTGGCAGTCCACTCAGACGGTGAGATAGTGAAACAGTCAAACAGTCGGAGAGTCAGAGAGTCAGACAGTCAGACAGTCAGTCAGCTAAGCAGTTTGACTGAGGGGGGGAGGACAGTTCGCGCACTTCATAAAGTCACATCAATTTATTTCATTTCCTTAGTTAATTTCAAAGTGTCAACATAATAAATGAACTGCACGTAGCAGCAAGTAGCAACAACAACAACAACAACAGCAGCAACAACAACGTTGCTCAGTTGCTGTGCAAAAAGTTGTCGCATTTCAAATGGTTGCACGCAACAAATGAGCGCAGGACTCGCACAGGACTCGCACTCGCACAGGACTTTTTGAAATACGCATAAAAATGCAAGACAAATGACAATGCGAGGGACAAAGTGTGCAGAGCGTTCAAAAATGCACCAAAAACAATGCTAAGCCCAAAAGGAAAAACGAAGTAGAAGCAGCAGGAGAAGCAGCAGGAGAAGTAGAAGAAATAGAAAAACAGAAATGATTAAAAAGGACATGCGAACACCTAAACGTCCGCGTTGGAAAAATGCCACAAATGCAGCGACCGTGCAAATTTTCTTCATTTCCATTTTGACAAAACGCAAACACAGACGAAGACGCAGTCAGTGTGGAGGTGCCGGAGGTGCAGCAAAAGCTGACGGACTGACTCCAACTCTGACATTGACAAATAATGAATGGGCAACAGCAGAAGGAAGCAACCATAACGCATCGACTGCCATGGACTGACGAGGTACAGGCGAGGGAGTGAGGCGAGGAAGGCGTCGACTCGGCTAAAATAATGATGCGGAGCGGTGGCCAAGGCAAAGGCAAAGGCAAAGGCGGCAGCAGCTGGATGAGTAGTTGGATTGTTCCCTCCGTGCTGTAGGTGAAGGTGGAGAGCTTGGGTCCCGGCGTCGCCGCTTGAATGTGTCAAAATTGGAGCCACATTGTCCGAAACAGAAAACGTACGGCGCAATGTTGGAACAAGGACATGGGCGACAGCGAACGACGCCGGACAACGGACAGCGACAGTCGACAGACGACTGAGGGCTTGCAATGCCAACGTTAACCGCAAGGACGCAATCGAAAGGACAGACGCTGGCTGACGACGCGCGCTCGTCTTGGACTTGGACAAACAAAATGCCAGGACAAGGAAATTAAGACAATTGAACCGTTGAGGCGTGCGAGAACGTTACGAGCAAGGACATGGTTGGGGTTACCTGTGTGTGTGTGAGTGTGTGTGTCTGCGTGTGTGTGTGTGTGTGTGTGTGTGTGAGTGCGTGTGTGTATTGTGTGGGCGTAGTCATGTTGACATTGCAGGTGCGCCCAGGACTCGCTTGCCCCGCTCAACTTGTGGCCGTACATTGTCAATGGCGCAGAAAGGATAACAACACAGCGCAGTAAAGGACAACAACAGCAACAGCAACAACAACAGCAGCAACAACAACAACAACAAGCCAAGGGGTAAAAGCGACGTGTTAGCTTAAGTTATTAAAAAAGAAATAGAACAAGGGCAACTGACAACTGACAACAGAGCATGATGGCAGCGGCAGGGGGGTGAAGAGTGCGCAAAGAAATAACCATGTCCTGCAGCCGTTGAGGTGGCAAAGTATGGAACGGAGGGGGGGCAGAGGGAGGCAGCGGGTGCTTGTCCTGCGGAAATAGAAAACAAATAATTACCATGCAAGAAGTATTAGTTGCCTGTTGGAGCGCACGTTGTGTGCCCCCTTCTGCAGTCGCTGCTCTCCTCTCCTCTGCAGTTTGGCTTGCAGTTTGAGAAAATAATTTGTTTAATGGAATGTAAATTTCATACTTAAGCAAATAAATGCGTTCAAGTGTGAGATACGTGGGCGTGGCCCTACTCCCACTCTCGCTTGCCATTTGCTTAGTTTATTTTCGTCGTTTTTATGTTATTGTCTTCGCTTTCCCTTTCCTTTCTTTGGGTTCTTTTTTTTTTGGCATCTTTGTATATTCGAGTGCAGAGACAGCAAAACTATTTGTTGGCTATTTGCACAGGGGATTTTGGCTGTGTATTGGCTGGGGATTGCAGCTGACGCATTGTCTTGGTCCAATTGATTGGAAGCTTACAGAAAAGGTTAAGCTAACTAAGGCAGCTGCATAACGATATTTAATAAGAATTGGCAACTGAATATGGAAAGGGTTAGCATTAGAATGGATCAAAAGATAAGCAGGCAAAAGGCAAAGAACAGTTAAGTAAATCCTAAACTATTTAGCTAGTATACATTAACCACATTTCGATACTTTCTGATCTGATTGGGTTTTTCTGGGTTTAACCCAATCCCCGCAACAAATGTTGGATCAATCAACGCTTTTTTTATTTCCCCAGATTTGAAGTTTGAAATTGAAATTTAAATGTAAGCTTAAATTAAACTTAATTTTAAACTTAAATTTTAAACTCATTCTTTACACTTAAATTACATTTGTAATTATTTTTAATTTAATTATCATAAGAGTTTGATTTTATACTTGGGTCGACTGCTGTTAGTCGACATTAAATAAATAAATAAATAAATAAATAAATAAATAAATAAATACCTAAATAAATAAATAAATAAATAAATAAATAAATAAATAAATAAATAAATAAATAAATAAATAAATAAATAAATAAATAAATAAATAAATAAATAAATAAATAAATAAATAAATAAATAAATAAATAAATAAATAAATAAATAAATAAATAAATAAATAAATAAATAAATAAATAAATAAATAAATAAATAAATAAATAAATAAATAAATAAATAAATAAATAAATAAATAAATAAATAAATAAATAAATAAATAAATAAATAAATAAATAAATAAATAAAATAAATAAATAAATAAATAAATAAATAAATAAATAAATAAGATAAATAAATAAATAAATAAATATATAAATAAATATATTTATAAATAATGGTTAAAGCACTGGCCTAAGCTAGCCAGAAAGTTACTCAAAATTAAATAAATTAGAATAGAATAGAATGATTTAAAAGCTAGTCCAGAGGGAAAGTTACTGCTAAAAGAGTTATTGTCTTTTTATTTCAATTTATTATTAAATATAAATTTCTGTTAAGCATACACAAAAGATTATGACACTTTCAGCCACAAAATGTTAATACAAATATACGTGTTTATTCCACATATTTGTGGTAAATTCCATTGTTCCATTGATCATCTCTGGCTATTCTCATAGCATCTTCAAGCTTCAAGCGCAGCATTCGCAATGTACGAGAAAAGATTTTCTTATATTGCATTTTGTCATTCTGTATACTATTTCTTAATTTTTTGGGCTAACTGCGAGACAGAATTCTATTATATTTTGGCAGTCGAGGAAGCAAGTAAAACCAAAAACGAAAGAGAAGTTATAATGAAAATGTCACATGCATTAATGACACTCAAGGTGACAACCCTGTTTGCTGTTGCATCAGCAAGCTCCTGCAGGGACAGAGAGAGAGAGAGAGAGAACAGGAGAGAGAGAGCGAGTGAGAGAGAGAGAGAGAAAGATTCAGCTGGCATGTTACCATGTCTGACAATATTGCTGCCAAAAAGAGCTTTTTGTGATAGCCCTGCCACACACTCTGTGCCCATTTCTGTTTGCTAGCATTAAACCTAAAAGATAAAAGGATTTCATAAATGCAACATGCTGATGTTGCTGCTGACAACAATGTTGCATTGCCCCCTCTACTCTCCTCTCTCTCTCTCTCTCTCTCTCTCTCTTCCCCTGCACTCATATAAATAAATAAAAGCAGCAGCTCACACAGCTCACAGCTCCTGTCCAACCAACTCAACGCCTGTCGTCTGCTCCACACACATGTACCCCTCCCTCCACCGACCTGTCCAAGCCCGAGCTCTTGTTGTTGTTGTTATTGTCTAGTTGTCTGCCTTTCTGTCTGTTTGTCATATAGCTGCAGTTGACTTTATAGTGGAGGGGAGAAGTAAGATAAATGCAACAAATACTGCATATTGCAACTACCCCAAAAGGACGAAGATATACTGCAGGATTATTAGCAAATTCTATTAATTAATGCAGCTGCTATGTCAAAGACTCTGATTATGTAATATGCGTAGCAAATCAAAGTATAAATATACCTTGTAATATTTATTTTAATATTTAAAACTATAAACTACTTTAAAGAACAATTTTCAACATAAATTTTAATAATTGCGAGACTTTTATAAACGATAAATAAATAAATAATTAAAGAATAAGCATAAAAAGAATATAAAGAAGTACACAAAATACTTATTATAATATTATAAACTAATATATTAATTATTATGAGACCCTTAGAAATAATAAATACATAAATAATTAAAGAATTATCATAGAAAGGAATATTAAGAAGTATAATAAATGTTTATTATAATATTTATATATATAAACTACTTTATATATATATTTATTAATTATTGTAAGAATTTTTTAAATAATAAATAAATAAATATTTAAATAATAAACATATAAACGAATAATAAAATATGTAAAATAAAGGAATAAACATAAAAAATAATATGAAGAAGAATAAAAGTTTCATATCTATAAACTAGTTGATATATATATTTATTAAATATTAAGAGAATTTTTTAAATAATAAATAAATAAATATTAAAAGAATAAACATAAAAATTAATACAAAATATGTAAAATATTTATTATAATATTTAAATTTAACTAATAAGCTACTTCATATTTACATTTAATTACTATAAGAGTTTTATAAATAATTAACAACAAATAGTAAAATAATAAAACAAATAAAGAATTCAGCTTAAAAATAATATTTAAAAATTAAAAAAGCAATCAATATTAATCAATTATATATATATATATAAAATAAAAATGATTATCTATTTGAACTAAGAACAAAGCAACTTTAATTCAATTGAATTCACACTCTGAGCATTATTCGCTGCTTGCATACAATTTATGGTTATTGCTCTTCATTAGTTGGCTTTATCTTTGTCCGACAACTCGAAGGGCAATTTCTGTTGGCAGTTCAAAGGCTCTAAAAGCCAATGTGAAACTGGCTGTCCGGCATTTCTTTCATTTTGTTGTCCCATTGCACGCAAATCAAAATGCCCAGAAGCCAAAGCAAATTATTGCAAAAATGTAACGCGTTGGCAATGCACTTGCCGCCCAGCTGCCACGCCCCCCAATGGCGGCAATTCAAAAGCGTTGACAATAATGTTGCCAGGCAGCCCATTGCCCATTGCCATGTGGCAACCATTCCATTGCCCATTGCCCATTCCCATTCCCCTTTCCAACCCACTCCCATCCTCTTTCCCAGCTGATCGCCTCGCTGCGTTCTAATGCAGCGCACTGTTAAAAATTCTTGGTGGCACTATTGCTTTGGCATTGTAGTTGGCGGGTTGGGGCGTGGAAGGGGGCGTTGAGTGGCGGGCTGGTGGAGTGTTATCGCTGACATGCAGCCTGGCCACGCTTGTTGGCCAGCACAAATTGGCCTAGAAGGCCAAAAGCATTTCAAAATTGTATTAAATCCCGAACGCTTTACGAGGCGCTTGCCTAGTCCTTTGTCAAGTCTTTTGTGTTGCTGCAAATGTGTGTGTGTGTGTGTGTGTGTGTTTAAAATGCAGTATTTTTTTTTTGTTTTTGTTGTGCTACTTCCTGCAAATTTCATTTCCGCTTTGATTGCGCTTTTTGCGCATTTCCCTTTGGCAAAGTAAAACAAATGAACGGAAATGCCACACACGCAGCAGCAGCAACAGCAGCAGCAGCAGCAACAGCAACAGCAGCAGAAAAGGCAACAACAACAATGTCAACAAACAGTACAACAACATTGAATGCACCTTTGACACCTTTTGGCCAAAGTGTGACAAAAACGAAAGGCACAACAACAACAACAACAACAACAATAAGAGCAGCAGGAGCAGCTACAGGCGCTGGAGCTGCAGGAGTCGAACATTGTCCTGCCGCCTGCATGCAAAGTATCTAGTGGCCTCCTCCTGCCACCTAATGCTGCAGCAGTTGTTGCTTTCACGTTTTTGTTGTGCCTTTTTGCTGGCTGACAACAACGCAACGCACAGCAACGCAAAGCAACTCTATTGCCGCCGCCTCCTGCTGTTCCAACTCCATGTTTTGCTGCCAAGTGTGAAAAATGTCGAAAATGCAATTTCCTTCAAGTAAAATGCCTGCCATGCGCTTTTGGCCCCCACCAGGCTACGTGGCCGTATTACAAACGACTTCACGCTCAATCCTGGCTGACTGCCAGCCTTGTCCTGCACCTGCTGCCTGCTGCCTGCCGCTTGCTGCCTGCCTCTGCCTCCATCTCCGTCTGCGACTCTACCACTGTCTCTGCCTCTGCATTTGGATCTGAGTTTCGCCACCTCTGTCTCTGTCCCTTGCTGTGTAGCTTAAATAAAGCACTTCCGCTAATAAAGTCGCACTCCAGAAGCGTGTGTATGGCTGTGAGTGTGTGTGTGTGTGCGTGTGTGTGTTGGTGATATGGTCTACAACGACGGCTTTCATACGTGCCGGGCAAAGGACAACACACGCATTCGCATGCAGTTTAGACAAGGACTGCAACATGCGTGTCAATGAATGACTTTCTGAGTGTCCCTGTGTGTGTGTGTGTGTGTGTGTGTGTGTGTGTGTGTGTGTGTGTGTGCAGGGGTGTGTTTGCTTTCGTGGCAAAAACACATTTGGAAAATTTGTGTAGGCGACATTGTTGTAAATCACCGACACATTTTGAACTGTGTCAAAGGCCTGGCTCCAAAAATGCACTGAGAGAAATACAGCACAGCAATGTAAACATTTGAATAAGTTTGCGGTAAGATTCGTGCTTGCAATAAGCTTCATTTTATATTTTATTAAATTAAACCAAACACGTTTAATTTATATTATTAATATGTAATTATGAATATTTACTTTTTCACAATTATCGTAGTTTCCTCTACTTGGCCACAATAAAGTTAATAGAAACAAACTTTTATTGAATTATTAAATAATTGCATATATAGCAAAAGTTTATATTCTATTTGTTGCAATGTATGCATTAAGATACTTAAAAGAATATATATAATTTGTTATCAGCAGCTACAAGTTAATTGCAGAGCTTGGATAACTTCTCAGAGACGAAATTGTTTAGCCTCGGCAGATCTAGTTGGCTTTAGAAATTATAATAAATTATAATAATTACATTAATTAATTGCTAGTGCAATATGACAGCTATTCTGTACATAAAACTGCTCAGAATCAATTGAATCTTTGTCAAGTCGCTCTCCAAAGCTCTAAAGAATTTAGATATACAATTTTTTATTTAGCTATTTATTTATTGCATTTATTTTCATATTATTTATTTATATTTCTTTATAATATTTATATAATTCACTTTATATACATTATTTATTATTCATTCATTTCATTTATTTCATTCATATTATTTATTTATTTTAACTAAATTTCCTATATTATTTATATTATTAATTTCATATATTTTATTTATTTTATTAATGTATTTTATTTAATTGATGTATTTTATTTATTTTCTTTATTTAATTTATATTAGTTATGTTATTTATTTAATTTATTTATTACATTTATTTTCCTTATATTATGCTTATTATTTATTTTATTGGTATTATTTATTTTACTTATTTATTTTATTCATATTATTTATTGTATTTTATTTATTTATTTATTTTATTCTTATCTTTAATTTTCATTTCATTTATTTATTTTACATTTACTAAATTATTTATATTCTTTATTTTATTTATATTATTTATGGTGTTTATTTAATTTATTATATTAATTTATTATATTTATTTTCCTACTTTCATTCTTATAATTTATTTGATGACAATAAATGAAATATTTCATTTATTTATTTTATTTAAATTTATTATTTTATGCATTTTATTTATTTTATTTATTTTCATATTTAATTTATTATATTTATTTAATTTGTTCATTATTTGTGTTCTTAGATATTCAATATGCAGAATTTAAACACAATTCAAAGCTTTCACGTTGTCCATCATAATGACACCGCACTGTAGGCTTTGTAGTAGATTTAGAAATTAATAAGCTTCAATCGTAAATCTTCAATTTGACTTGAAGTTTTTTTGCAGTGCATTGTCCAGCTTGAAGTCCAATCGTGAACTCTGCCGCTTTGGGCGAGAAGCTTCTGTGACGAAGTTGCGGCCGCACGCATTGGACTGTGCCTCTTACCCCTCTCACTGTCACTCTCCCTCTCTCTCTCTCTCTCTCTCTCTCGCTCTCTCTCTCTTCCTCCTCCCATCAAACAATCGCATGTCAAAGACTCTCTACACCTACGCTCTGCTGACTCCCTGCTTCTTTCACGGTATTCGCTGCTGAGCACAACTCAAAATTACTGCCAAGTTCTGCAAGTGACGATGACGATGACGATGACGATGACGATGACGACGAAGGCGACATCTGAATGAAATGTTGCGTACGCTTCTAGGACAATGATGTACACACACACATAGACGAACCGACTCACACATTCATCACACAGTATAATGATGGGGAGTCCTGTCGCAGTTGCACAGATTTTTGTTGACAATGGCTGTTGAAAATTGAAGGCGAGTGATTGCATTTGGTCTGCCCTCAACGTGATTTACATGACCTGTGTGAGCGTGTGAGCGGCGAAAGGGGGGAAAGAAACGGTTGGGTTACAGATTGACAGAGGCACACACAAGAGGACTTTGTCTTGGTCCGTTCTGTTATGTGTGTTGTTGGGTCTAGGTAATTAATAGACTTGAAATGGTCGCTTGCACAAAATTTTAATTAGGTGACACATGCAAAGTGTTTGCCCCTCAATGCAGCTAAGAAAAGTTTGTGCCCCGAATACATGTGCAGCATTTTGCAGCAGCAGCCAGCAGGAGGCAGCAGCAGGCAGCAGGCTGAGCCAGGCATCCTATACTGACTGTCTTTAATTGATAGTCAAAAACAGTTTTGGATCCACACGGGAAGCGACGTCATCGCCGTCATCATCATCATCATCGTCGCCGTCGCCGTCGTCGTCGTCGCCGTCGCATGCAGTTGAGTGAAGTGAGGAAATTACAAGTCGTGAATTAATGGCAGCCCCCCTTCAGCCCCGCCCCATGGCCCAGCTGCCTGGCCGACAAGCATACGTGAGGAGACAATCACTTAGAGAGTTAGGAGCACGTTGCCAGGATATCCGACGTCGTGGTCTACGCAGTTGCGACGCTGCCACTGCCACAGCCACTGCCGCTGCCGCTGCTGTTGCCTCCGTCTCCGTCTCCGTCTCCATCGCATTCACTGTCGCTGCAATTGCAATGCTTTGTCAGCTCAAAAACTTAACCTCAAACGGCGGCACTGACACGGCGACAGGGTGACAGGCGAGCACATACGCGGCATGTCCTTGCCGGGTTCACACATACGCATACGCGTGTGTGTGTATGTGCCACAGCCAGAGGAGTCACTATTGTTGTTTGCACCTAGCCGTGCCACCTTGCCACCTTGCCACCTTGCCACCTCCCCGCCGCTCTGTCTTCAGTTCGTTCGGCTTCATTTAAATTTCAAACATTCGCCAAAAAACCTGAGCCGAGCGTCTCATTCGAATTTAATTAGTAACGCGTGTTTCATGGGCTTCCTGTTTCTTTTGGCTTATTTGTGCTTTTTTTTTTTGTATTTTTTTGTATTTTTCTCCTGTTGTTTGACATTGCCAGGAGAACCATGAAATGCTCGCAACGGGAAATTGCCTTGGTATTTTTCCAACAATTGCTGGCACATTATTAACCTTTGGCTTTGATGCTTTACTTTGCGTCTGGTTGGGGAACAAATGAAAATTTATACATATATATATATATATATATATATATTGATTGACTTTCAATCAACTTAATAAGTGCAATTTAAATGAAAGCATTTTCTGAAATTAAATATTATTAATTGTATTTACACTAAAATAAATATTTCATTTATAGTTGAGTAACGTTTAATAAACTATTTGATTTCATATTTTAAATGTTATTTATTTAATCAAAACCTATTTAATATGTTATAATAACAACCTAAATTAAATTCTGCAAAGACTTTCATTTCCTTTTTATTTAAATAAATAATGCTTTTATTAATCTGTTATAATTATTATATATGAAGTTATTTTATTTATATATTATAATAACAAATTAAATTGTTTCTTTTCTACTATAAAACCTTACATATTTAATTAATATTAAAATGTTGTACAACTAATTCAAAATTTATTTCTTTAATATATAATATTACAAATTTATATACTTATTTATGTCAAACTCTAAGAAAAAAACTAACATTGTATCTTTTTAAATTAGATAACAATTGCGCCTATTAAACTGTTTTAATTAATATTTTAACGTTTTTTTTTCGCAATTAAAACCTATTCTTTTGATATGTAATATTATTAATTTATTTGTAATATGACAAACTTAACTATATTAAGTAAAATAAATAAATAAAATAAATAAAAAAATTCAATTATTTTCTCTACTCTTAGGTAAGTGCAGAAATCTACAAAACTTGAATATTCCAATTCGTACGTAAGTATGTTATTGCCCAATTAAACATAAGCTAATATTATTGATATTAACAATTGTAAAGTGCCTGTTAACTGGGCATAAAGAAATGCACGAATATAAAGATTTAATTAGCCTTGTGCTAAATTTGATTGAGCTTTGCATTAAGCAATCATAAATAACGCAGAGCGCACTCAATGATAATAATAATTGAATGCAGCGATTTCGAGATTCGAGTGAATTTTAGCAGTGACCAATCACTCTCAGGTCCAAGCTGAAGCGAGCAATCCCTTGGATTGAGCTGGCAGCGATCAATGGGCAAAATACCATTCAATAGCGCCAAGTCAGCGGAGTCTGAGTGGATGAGGGAAGCGCAAGCACAAAAGGCATTTAGCCGCTGTTTGATATTGGCCCATTGAACTATGCATTGAATAGGCTTAGCAAGCGGCGGACAACGTGCTCATACAATGCCAAGCCCGTCAAATGAATGAACCACAGGCTGCCTAATACCCTAGCATCCAGCCATTCACTCACTCAGTTGCTGCCCAACTGCCGATGGGGGCAATGGGGGCGATGTAGTTCTCTCCGTTGAATGGTAGTTATCGTTACCCATTGCGTTTATACTTTATGATTAAACTATTGACGGCAGTGGCCGGTTTATAAATTGACAGACGTTCATTATGCATGCCAGGCACGTGAAGAGGCTGAGAGAGAGAGAGAGAGAGAGAGAGGAGGTCAAAGGATTCAGCGATACGCTAATTAAAATGCGTTGACCGGACTGTAAATGAATTGAATACACTCAGTTACTGAGCAGTTCCCAACCCGCCACACGCAGCTTGACTATTTTAAAGCACAAAAAAAATGCTGCTTTCTTTTTGAGCAGCGATTTTTTTTTTTTTAGACTCATTTTGCCATTGACATTTGTAAGCGCTCGCTGTTTTCTTCTCTTTTGTGTCTATGCGTCTGCATTTGAGTGTGTGTTTGGCACATTTGTTGATTATTTCGCTTTGATGCGCACAAAAGTATGCAACACACAGCGGGGCAGCAGCAGCAGCAACGCAGCAGCAGCAGCAGCAGCCACAAAAAAATATCGTCATTTTGAAAGGACACACAAACTGTTTTTGCTGTTAATCAGAGTTGTAGCTTAATTAGTTCCTTTGCCATGTATGTGCATGAAATTAATTAGCGTTTTTCTCTCTCCTTTGTGCTCCCGCTTTCCTTCTCTCCTCTCGCCATTCCACAGCTCACACGAAGCATGTTGTGGCTGCTTTTGACTTCTGATAAGGCAGTCACACTTAATGCTCTGCCAACTTGTGGATTAAAATTGTATTAAGTGAGACAGCTGCTTAGCATTTGTTTGATTAAGTTTACAACGATTTTAAAACTATTTATTTGAATTACTTTACATAAGGTAAATTGTATTAAGCTTCAGAAGGGACACACAAGCACTACGAATACAATGGGAATATTATGAATAACACATTTATTCCAGACAGCTCCAAGTCGAGTATATAAATAAATTGAATTTTCCAAATTTTTAAGCCCTTTCTAAATGTAATATTCTATTTCTTTTATTTCATAGTTTCAATTGAAAGCATTGTTGAGTCGCTCAATAGTAGCTTGTGCTGTAGTTGAAGTGCAAATCGAATTCACAAATTGTCGTATTCTGCAATTCATAAAATTGTAGAGTATTTGTAGCTGCTGAATTCTTATTGCCTTTTTTGAAGTCCTTTCACTTTAGAATTCTGCAACGCATTCTCTGCTCGGCAATATGAAGAATCGCATTGTCCGGCATTCTGAGTATTCTCTCGGTATGATGGAGTTCTCATATTCCGCATTCAACTCTGGCATATATGAAGCTGGGTGACCTTTGTGTATTTGTTGCTTGGCAACGCATTTGTATTTTGCATTCATACCCTGGCCCGTGTGTGGGTGTGTGTGTGTGTGTGCGGTATAAACCTTTTGAGTTTTCGGGGTAAACAGGCAAACAATAAGCGCCTTGATTTTGCAAAATGAAATTTAATTATTTCTCGCTTTGTGTCTCTGCATGCGTGTGATTCCCGCTTGATAAAATTGTTTATTCAATAAAAATGCCTCGCACTGGGAAGACTTTACTTTAAATGCGGTCGCTGTCGCTGTCGCTGTCGCTGCTGCAGTCGCTGCCGCTGCCTCGCTGCTGCTGCTGTCAGCTGCAGAAAAGAATAATACGGTTAAAAGAAAAGTTTCGCATGTACGCTGAAATGGGCTGGGGCAGAGTCGCATGTCATGTGCCATTTCTTGTCTGTATTTTCGTGCAGTTCTCATGCCGCAGCTGCTTGTGTTTGTATTTCTATAAACTGACTGGAGTAGGCGGCCAGCCGTGTGTAGCAAGCGGCAAGTGGCAAGTGGCAAGTGGGCGTGCCCCGTCAAAATCAAGACAACAGGCCGAGCGGAGCAGCTTTTTTAATAAAAATGCAGCCGTTAAAATGCTGTGGTCACTTGGCAGATATTTGCCCTCATCCCAGACAGACACACACACACACACACACACACACATACAGTTCCTTCAGTTTTCCGCTCGCGCGCAAATTAATATTTTTATTTTTATTGTTCTTGCCTGGACAGTTCTGGACAGTCACAGTCAGCGAGCCGTTGTAACGCATAACTGTTGCTGACGCATATATGCCAGACATTTTTATATCATTTTATTATCATATGCGTTACTTTTGATACCCTATCTTCGGGCAAGGCAACTGAAAACGTATTCAAGGCAATTTCAAATGCATTCAGCTGCGCTTTTATTTATTTATCGGAAGTAAATTGAAATTACGTGCACAAGTAATAAAACATGTTTATTTTTAATTAGATTCAGTAATTTATATATATAAATATAAATATTCAGTATATCTAATATTTATAATAAATTATTATCTATATTTATTAAAATATTAAACTAAAAATAATTAAAAGTATTTATTTTTTTAAATAAGATTCAGTAATTTATATATATAAATATATATATTCAGTATATCTAATATTTATAATATATTATTATTTTTATTTATTAATATATTGAACTAAAAATTAAAATAAATAATTAAAAATATTAATTTTTAAAATTAGATTCAGTAATTTATATATATAAATATATATAATCAGTATATCTAATATTTATATTATATTATTATTTATATTTATTAATATATTAAACTAAAAATATTGATCATAAAACTGTTCACAAAGTATTTTAAATATATACTTTTAATTAATATTAACTTTGACTGCACTTATGATTAAATCTACAAAATATTACAACTCAAAGCGCTTATGTAAATCAGTTAATTATGTTTATGTTTATTTATTTAAAGGCAGCAAATTACAATTAAAATGTAATAATAAACTGCACAAAATGAATCGAAATTCCTCAACTCGTCTAGCTGCAGTCTCTAAACTTGATTTCCAATCAACACAGTGAGTGTAGTGAAGCGTCGAATAGTCGCAGCTGCGCGAGCTGAGTTCTTGTTTTACTTTTCGCTCTTTTTTATTATTTGTGCAGAGGACACTCATACGCCATGTTGTCATCGCTGTTTTCGCCGTTTTGCTAGCCTTATTGTTGTTGTTTATTATTGTTGTTTTGTTACTTGTGCTTGTGCTGGTGCTTGTGTTGCCTTGGGTTTTTATTGAAAAATAATTACATGTTACAGTCATGTCGTGCGTGTGTCTCTCTGTCAGTCTGGTCTCACTTGGTGTGGTCTATGTGTGCCGCCATCTCCTTCTGTCCGTACATGTGTAACCCGTTCCCCTTCCACCCCCTTGGCTGACCAACTCCAATGTGTTCCTCAGCTGGCTGTCAGGCACAGTCAAGGCGGGTGTGTGTGTGTGTGTGTGTGTGTGTGTGTGTCTGTGTGTGTGCTTCTCTGCTGACAAAGGGCTATCATAAAATATAACACGTTTATGTATTTCAACAGCAGTTTTTATTTTCTTATTTTATGTTTTACTTATTTTTATTGTATTCCCAATGTCAACGCTGCAAGTTATTGTTGTTGTTGTTATTGTTGCTTCATAGTTTGTGACAATTTTTATATAATTTTAATTGCTTGTTGCATATTAAGTTATATGGTCAGCAAACACGTTTCCACTGTCATCTGAACTGACAAATAGTTTTATACATATATATATATATATATTTGTTGAAGATGATAGATGGATTTGCCAAGCTTTTAGTTAAATTAATTTACAAACTTGGCGAACTATTTGATATTTATGTCGAATTGCAGTTTATTATTTGAGTTCTTGGCAAACTTTATTGCTTGAATTTCCAATTATTAATAGCTTTAATTTATACAACATTTCTGTTTAATTTATTACTTTAAGGACTATTTGTATTGCTTTAATTAACATATATGTTTAGTTAATTAATGCATTTTCAAACAGTTTTCTTTTCGTTTTCTTTTTGTTTTAATTTGCACATTTGTAAATGTTAATCTTTGCGGCTTTAAGCTGAAGTTGTCGCTTCAAGAACTCATTGCTCACAATCTCTGACAATTAACACAATATTTCGGTTCAAAAAGTCAACTCAGTGTTTACATTGTGGATATGGTCATAAGCCTTTGCCATGCGAATACAAATAGTCCGACAAATACGCATTGCATGCCTACTATTTCCCTCTCTGTCACTCTCTTGCACACTGCTGTTGTTGTTGCTGTCATTTAAATGTGTTGAAATGACCAAAAAAGATAAACAGACATAAAAACATAGCCGAAAATGTTGTCAGGTTTCTCAGTTTCATTTGATGTGTCTGTGTGCCTCACAAAGTGAGCAATAATGTGCGAGTGTGTGCGTGCGTGTGTGTGTGTGTGTTTGAGTGTATCAAAAGATAAAACGTAAAGGCAAACAAGCTTGCTGCGTGGAAGAGCAGAGCGGGGCAAAAGAGAACACGTAGCCAAAGAGTAATAAGCATGCAGCACACACAACGAGAGACAGAGCTTTAACGGTTCTTTTTTTTTGCCCCGTTGATGGGCATTGCTCTTGCTGTGCAGCCACAGAGCGAGCGTAACAGTGAGGGAGAGAGCGATAGAACGAGAGAGTGCGAGGTGGATAGATCGAGAGAGAGACCATCACATCACCATCACTGCCCGCCTGTGATGAATGACTCTTTTAATTAGTTGCCGCAGGAAATGCATGAATTGCAAAATGACTCTGTTTGTTTACCCAGCGACGACGACTCATCTCTCACTGGGGGCGGCAGTCCGGCGTAGCAACACCCACTCAGCTGTGTGTATATATATATATATATATGTGTGTGTGTGTGTTTGTGTGTATTTCGCTATGCGCTCATTTATTAAATAGTAGTTTTCAAGTGTCCTTCAGTGACATGTTGTTTGTTGTTTGTTTGTTTTTTGCTCGTTGTTGTTGCTGCTGGTGGTTTTCCCTAGCTAGGGCTGTGTCTTCTGCATCAACGTACTGCTGCGTGTGTGCCATTTCTTTTTCACACACACACACACACACTCGCACACACACTAAAGTGGACACAACAAGCCCTACAGCTTACTTCATTATTGAGCATACACGAAGGACTCCGTTTCCCTGCTCCCAATTCTCATTGGTTAGCTCCCTTACTCCCCCGCTGCGACTCTCTTCGCTCTCTCTCTCTCTCTTTCTCTCTCTCTCGCAATCCTCTCTTTCTTTGGTCTCGCTGTCATACCCGCTCCCATTCCCCTTGGACTGTTCTTGGCCATTTATTTGCCCAGACAAGCGGGCAAGCTTATTAATAATTTTGTCAAGTCACACAGCAGCAGCAGCAGCAACAATCAAAATAACTAGCAACATAAGTACACATATGTGCAATAACTACTACTATGCCAGGCCACATAGTATATGTGCCGAGCAAGTCCTCGACTTACTTGCTCCAGTGGGCTACACTTGAGATTCGCTAAATATCAATTCGCATTTATGGAACTAACGAACTGTTTGCGATCCTAGGCAGCTGTCAGTTAGGCTGACTCTTTAAATAAATAAATAAATAAATAAATAAGGATAAATAAGGAAAAGTAAATAAATAAATAAGGATAAGTAAATAAATAAATAAGGATAAGTAAATAAATAAAATAAAAGAATAAGTAAATAAATAAATAAGGATAAGTAAATAAATAAAATAAAAGCATAAATAATTAACTAATTGGAAATTGAGAAAGGAAATAAATAATCTAAGAAAGCGAATAAATAAATAAATATAAATCGTTTGAATTTGAGTGTTTATCGTAGACTAAATCAAACAAAGTTTGCCCTTAACTTTATGAAATTTTTAATAAATTTAACAGAAAATCAAATGTTAAAGAAATGTTTACAGCACAAATTAGAATTACTAGAAATCTTACTCACGATTTTATTAAATATTTCAGTGAATATACAAGACAAAACAAGCAGCAATGTGCCTGCTCAACTAATTTAGATAATATGTATCTAAACTTTATAAGACTAATTATAAAACAAAAAGCAAATTGCAGTAATTAAAGAAAATATATATTTTAAATGCGGAAAATCTTTTTAGCAATGCTGCACGTTTTAATATCAGAATGGAATTCACTTTAAATTGAATGCATTTCAATGGCCGTTGCTTATTTTCAAAATTGATTTTGGTATACAGTTCCCTTGGCCATTTGGCCATTTGGCCATTGCAGAAGCTGCATTTGTCGAGCTGTTCATGTCCGTGTTAGGTGATAAATTTTTATGCAGTTTTTGAGCCGAGCAAAGCAAGCAAGCAGCTGAATGGCAGCTGAGAGTCTTTTAGCAATGCCACATGTGGGAGTTGATGGCCTTGTGTGTACGAGCGTGTGTGTGTGAGTGTATGTGAGTGTGTGTGTGTGTATTGTATTAAAAGTTTCTAATCCAAATCAATTTGCATCAAGAGCCTCATTTCATTCTATTATTTCGCAGCCAATTTATGCTGCGATGGACTGCGGCTTTATCCTTGTGGACACATCATTTTCGATTACTTTTCACTGTGGCAACAGTGGCAGCAGCAGCAGCAACTGCTGCAGCAGCAACATTGGCTACGACTATAAAAAAAAGTTAACCATTTCGGTTGCTGCTGCTGCAATTGCTATAAAAGTTTATAACGCGCTTGTTGACAATCCTAATATCACAGTGGGAACGCTTGGAGGGCGTGTCCCGCTCACTGTCTCACTCCCTCTCGCTCACTCTCTCTCTCTCTCTCTACTCTCTCTTACTCTCTCTCACTCTGTCTGTCGCTCTCTGGCTGCTGTCAACAATTGTTTCCTGTGTTTTGTACTGCAATTTTATTGCTCTGTATTTCTCCATCTGCTGTTGCCGTCTGTGTGCTCTGTGGAGATTTGTTTTGTGCTTTGGCCGTGTCAACTTTTCAAAACTATTTCAGAACTGTAAATGACAAAATGTTAAATGGACTTTCAATGCCAAAAGATGCAAAACGGAGATGCGCTCAGTCACTGAAGACGTTGTCTCTTTAGCATATCCGTTTACACTTCTGCAGAATGCACAATAAATCAGCGCCTAGTTGGAATTCCTAATCCTCCTACTTTTCCCTCTCTCTCTCTCCCTCTCTCTCTGACTCTCTCGCTTACCACTCGTCCAGTGCATACAGCTCCAGTTGTTTGTTTGCCTTGTTTATGCCACTTTTCTTGCATTTCTTGCTGCGGCCGGCACAAAGTTTTGTTAATTGAGTTTGTTGAAAGTTTTATTAAACAGTGCGACGACAGCCGCATTCAACTTTGTTCTTCTCTCTCTCCCGCTCTCTCTCCCACACTCTTTTCAACTTTATACTCTGCTTGCCTCTTTTCATTTTTCATTTTATTTTTGTATTTTTAATTTAAAGCCGCAAATTCTCACTGTCCTCGGCTGCAGGTGCATGCAACAGCGTAGGCGGGCGGCTGGTCAGCCAGTTGGGGGCGTGGCATTGCGGTTTGATTGTTGCAAAGCGTTCGCTATTTTTTCCAACTTGTTTGTTTCATTTGAGAGCCTGTGTCGCCAACGCGTGGGCGTGCCAACGCCCAGCCAAGTGAAGCGTTAAGCAACAACGTGGCGTATGCGTAATATGAAGTTGTTTTCTTTGTTTTGCTTTGTTTTGTTTGGTTTCTTTCCTTTTCGCTTCTTTAGCAAACGGAAAATCTCACCGTGTGTATCGCAGTTTATAGCGCTTAATCCAATATGCATTATGCAAATATTTGCGTGCAGCAAAGCGAAGGCAATATCGTCACCTTGTGTTATGCAAAGTTGTCGCTTACTCTTGCCAAAGAGGGGGGTCCACTACAACAGTTTGGGGGCGCTTAAGAGCGAGCTGGAAATGCTTAAGCCACACTTCCGCTTGTTAATTGAACTTGCTATAAAGCTGGATTATACATAGATATACTATCCATAGAGCTTATATACCTCGGCTATCAATTGCTCTATTGTTGAACTGCATTGAAATTTCATTAAATTATCAACTGTAAATTGAAATTCAATCTCAATCATTTCTGATCAGTAAATACAAAACATAAATGCTTAGAATGCAATTGAATAAATGCCAGGTGTTAATATGGTAGTTTTTGAAGCGTTAAATTGAAAGGTAATGTCTTTTGTCATAATCAATTGCGACTGCATTGAGTTTTCCTATTGAATGTAAATCCGGCTTATAGTTAATTGATGGCTTACAGTCAGCATGCATGACTCTTGGTAACGCTGTAAGCCATTTGTAATTGCCATCGCATACTTTGCAAATCTCTTTTCAATACATATATATATGTATATGTAGAAGTATAAATGCTTGCCAATTAAGCTAATTGCTGGCCAGAATTCTCTGGCGAAACAGTTCTCAATGAGGAACTGAGCGAGCATCTCTGGCAGTCACTTAATTACACTTG
This sequence comes from Drosophila macrospina, assembly GCA_035042075.1. Taxonomy (NCBI): domain Eukaryota; kingdom Metazoa; phylum Arthropoda; class Insecta; order Diptera; family Drosophilidae; genus Drosophila; species Drosophila macrospina. The sequence continues at coordinate 4,056,690 of JAWNLW010000591.1, forward strand.
ATTTCAACTATACAATTAACTCGCATGCTGCACTTTTTGGTTAATAATAATAAAAATACACATGTTGTTTATAAATCAACAATTCCGTAAATCACTGCAACGACAATTGCCTGGCAAAGATGTAATTTCATGTGTACGCTTCAATTGCCTTGGGCATTGTGAGGCCTTCGCCTCACTTCAGCCATTTCATTTATCGCTTTTGCTTAATGCAAACAGCAATGCATGAGTGTGTGTGCGTGTGTGTGTGTGTGTGTGTGTGTCTGTGTGCTGAACATCAATATAAATAAATAAATCTTTGCTGGCAAAGCAACAAAATCAGTTGCAAAGGCACGCACACAGCTACAACAACTACAACAACAACAACTCACTGAAAAATAATAATAATAACAATTTAATTAAAATATTCAGCAACAACAAACGGCACACACACATCGACATGAGCTGCCGCAGTTGCAGTTGCAGTTGCAGCTCCAATTTGCCAGCTTATACAAATTTTATTTTTTTAATTGATTTCATATTTCGCTATATTTATTTATACAAACAACATATATATATATATATATATATAAATATATACATATATTGTTTTTCTGTTTATCTCATTTTGTCGTTTTCCTTAATTTTATCTCTTATATTTAATATTGACTCAAGCGCTATAAACAATTGGCAAATAAAAATGTGAAACGTTTCAATCTTCAAATCGCATAAAATTTATTGTAAATTATTTAATTTATATATATTTATATATATATTTAATATATATTATCTTTTACAGTTTGTTTACTACTAATTACTGTTGCTTTATTTTATTTATTTAGCTTTATAAGTATTTTAAAATATAATCTCTTTAAGCTCTTTTTGAGAAATATATTTAAAGTTTTCTTTTTACATTTTATTAAATATTTCATTTATTTATTTTAATATTATATATTTATTTTATTATTACATTCTTTTTAATTGTTTTTAAAATCGATCTAAAATAAATTTAGTTATCACAAAAATTAAAAATTTTAATATTTTCTATCAGAAAGGCAAACTTTTAATAATCAAATGTTTTATTTAATTAGGCATTTAATTTGTAGCAACTGAATTGAACTAATTGAAATATATTTGTTGTATTATAAATCTATTAAACAAATTATATTATTGTGAGAAGAGTAATTTTTTTTGTAGTTTTATTAAATTTAAATTTTTTGCAACAGCTTAAATAAATTAATTAAAATTTATTTTTGTTATTGATATTAAATTTGCACCAATTTCGAATGTGTAAACTTTTAACAAATTTATTACTTTGCTTATTAACTATATCAGTATTATAATTTAAGCTCGCAATTTATTTTCTTTACAAGAAATTGCAGTACTTCACCTCCTTCTTTAACCACTCACTATCTCTCTCTGTTCCTCTCTCTTTCCCGCTCTCTCTCGCACGCACTTTAGCTCACTGAGTTTGGTATTTTGACCAAGTTCTGTTCACGGCTGCATAAAATGTCATTCAATGCAATGACGTTATTTTGGTGTTTTATGAATTTTGTGGTTTTAGCATTGAATGCAATCCATGCATCGCAGTTGCCCGAGAGGGGCCGAGAGGGGGTGATAGCTTGTTACTTTTTGTTGCACCACCCCCTTGTTGTTGCAATGTTTTGGCCTTGATGGCTGGCTATGTATTGACCGCAATATGCAAGCGTTAGACAGGCATGCGGAATAACAACAACAACAATGGTTGGGTAATGATGACAATGAAAAACCGCAACGCCTGATAATGCTGTGTGTCAATGAGTGTGTGTGCGAGTGTGTGTGCGAGTGTGTGTGTGTGTGTGTGTGTGGCGGCATTATAATTATATTAGTGTGCCCAGTGCGCTATTAGAAATGTAAGCAATCAATTCAAAATTAATGCAAATGCAGCAGCATTTTCACGCACACACACACGCACACACACACACAGACACACTCAGTTGCACACACACATAGACCACTACAAGGACAAACAAAACATGGCATACGGAAGTCGTCGGTTGCGGTTTCCAGAGTTGCCAAAGCGATGAAACAGCCCCGTTTACCGTTTGCCGTTGCCGTTACCGTTAACAGTGGCGTTGCCATGCCAACGCACAGCAGCTGTCAGCGCAAACGCCCACAACTGTCAAATTCATCAAAATCGCACGCACACACACACAGACACACACACAGAAACACACCGAACGTGTGCACACACAACATAGACAGATGAACAGATATGTGAATAGATATGTATATAAACACATATAAACACAAATACACATATAGATATACAGTTATACAGATATACAGTTATACAGTTATATAGACATATAGACAGTTGAACAGTTGCCGACTGTCAGCCACCTGGAAATGTTGCAACTGGTCATTGTTGCCGTTGCTGTTGATGTTGGTCGTTGGTTGTTGGTTGTTGGTTGTTGGTCGTTGTTTGTTGCTGTCAGCTGAAGCGTTTTAGTTAGTTGAAGTGATTAGCATCGTTAGTGGCTTTTTCGTTTGCATCAAAGCGGAAATACACAGTTGCAAAGGCATTGCTCACAGCCATAGGCGGCATTTATGAGAAATTTGTACGTGCAACTGCAACGGCAACTGCAACAACAATTGTTTCTGCAACTGCAACATTTGTGTGTTTACACTCTGCGGTCAACATTTTGTTTCGCAACTTAATTAAACATATATATACATATATATATATATACATATATATTTATTTTAATTGAGTTAAATGAGCTGCTTGGTTGCTTGGTTGCTCGGCCAAACATTGACAATCAGTCAAACAATATTTTATTGCAGTCTATTATTAAATTTCAGCTCAATTGTTTGTCATACTCATAATTTGTTTGCTTTACGTGCAAAATGTAATTAATATGGCAAAAATGCTGCCCAAAATGCAGAATTAACGCCTAAAGGTTTGCTAACGTTTCTTTTTTCATTATCTGCCCTTATCAGAAGCCATTTAAACAAATATCAACTAAAAATGTATTAAATAATAATGCTTAAGCAGAACTGATTTATAAATATTATTATATTAAATGTGTGTATTATTAAAATTAAATTATAATATATTAATTTATTATGTTTATTATTTTCTTTTCAATTTATTAGATAATAATAATGTTTAATCAGAATTAATTTAGATATATTAAGATTTATTAATTTAATATATATTATTACTTATATTTTTTATTATTTCAAAATGTAAATGTAGTAACTTAATAATAATATTCAATCATAAATATATTATATATATTATAAAATATTAATTTGCCATTTATTATTATTATTCATTGTATTTTACATTGTTTCAATTATTTAATCAGAATTTATTTATAAATAGTATGAAATATTATTATTATATTATTCTATTATATTAAATATGTATTAAATATTAATATTCAACCATAAATAGTTTATATATTATGAAATATTAATTTATTATTTATTGTTTACTATTATTATTATTGTTATTATTTATAATATTTTAAATTATTTCAAACCGTATTATATAATAATTAAATAGCAGTATTCAATTGTAAATAATTTATTTATATATTATAAAAAGTTATTTTATTATGTAACTTATTATTATTCAAAATGTATAATATTATTTATTAAATAAGGTTCAATCTCAATTAATTAATATATATTTTAAAATATGAAATATACATTATAAAATACAAATTTTTTGATATTAAATGTATGTAATTTTAAATATGTATTAAATAACATTTAAATAATGATATTCAATCATAAATATATATTAAGTAATATTCATTTATCTTGTTAACTATTATTTTTACAAATATAATATTTTTTTGTGAAATAATGTTCAATTAGAATTAATTTATATATATATATATATATATATATAGATAGATATTTTAATTTATTATTATTTATTATTCTTACTATTTATTAAATTTTGTATTATTTTAAAATGAATTAAATAATAATGAAATAATAATATGCAATCTCAAATTATTTATATACATTATAGAATATTACTTTATAATTTTAATTACGTTTGTAATTAAGTAAAATGTTTATACTATTTCTTCTAAGCTTAATAAGTTTAAGTTATCACTGATCTATCGATTCGCTTGATTCTATTGTATTTTGCTTACTATATTATATTATTGTTGTCCCAAATATTCACAGCTTTTAGTCTTGCCTCTGCTGCTCTTCCTGTGAACTTTCGCATCACACATTCCCGCAACGAAATTTCCTTTTGATTTCACGCCGTAATTGGGTGTCAAACGTTACTTTTGTTGCTGCATTTTCCTTTTGTGCCTGCCACTTATTGACATATGCCACCTTGCCCCATGTCGCAGCTGTGTGTGTGACATAAAAGTATATATATAAACGTATATATATTTGTATATTTGTGCCGCTGTTCGCCGAGATATTCGCAGCGATGCTCTGTCGTATAACTTTAGATGGAAATCAGTTGCGCAACAAATGATTGTCATGACGATAGCGCACAAATTGACACCAAAGTTGAAGTGAAAAAGGACACACGCCGAAAGGCAAACTAGATCAATATTATACGAATTGAATGACGGACAGACAGGCAGACAAACTGAATGACTGTCTGAATGACAGGCCCGATCAATTGACAGACAACTCGGGTCTGCCATCTAATTGGCATGAAATCAAAGCTTTAATGCTACAAGTATTCAAATGCTAATTTTGCTTTAGTAAAAAATAGCGGCAAGCAGCAACAGTTGCGGCCACTGAGAGCTGCTGCTGTTAAAACTGCGTAAGCTAAACCAAAAACCGGAAGTCATAAATCATATATACGCCAGCATACAAAAGACAGGCAGAGAGAGAGGGAGAGGGGGGGAAGTGGAAGGGGTAAAGTGAGTGCGAGCCAGTTGTATGTGTGTGTGTGTGTGTGTGTGTGTGTGTAGTGTGTGAAGCGCAGTAACCACAGGTGTTGGTTGGGTCAGTCTGCTTTGCCTGCCCCAAAAAGTATGCTAGCAAAATTTGTGCAAAAACGTTTGTTGTTGCTATTGCTGTTGTTGCTGCTGCTGTTGTTGTTGCCGCTTTTCATAGAGCAGTGTGGCGCAGTTAGTTTGAAATTTTATTTTCGTTAGTATATTTTAATGCCGCCAGTGTTTGTCGTTTGGGTTGGCCAACTCTCTAACCAGAGCTAACGTTGCTCTAACGCTGCTTTCTCTGGGCATTGTCACCACAAGCGGAAGCACTTTAAAATTATATGAGGCCGGTGCCATAGACGGCACCGATTCCGGGTTTTGAGGCCGGCTTCTGGACCGGGTCCGGCTGTGCAACCTCGTGTGTTGTCAGCCACAAGCCGGTAACCAACGAAAACTCAACTCGAAAACTTTGCCAGCTCCAACTTGTGCATGTATATGTATATGTGACGACTTCACACACACTCACACACACACACATGGGAGACAAACGTGCACCCTATCAGATGTATTTCTTTTTTGTGTCAACTATTTTTCGGTTAGTGCCACTTTTTGATGCAACTAAGCGTATTTATTACTTATTTATACACACAAGTGCCATCTAAAAACTACGCGCTGACACACACACACACACACACACACACATTGCAATATGTGCTTATAAATAATTGAGCAGCAAGACGAGTTAACAATAGTTGCAACACTCGGGCTCTTAAGTGTGTTCAAGTGTAACTGTTACTTCGAATAGCTGTAATTATTTAAAGATGCTGCAAAAGTTGTTAATGCTTTCCTTCTTCAGTTGCCTGTACAATTGTTACTAATTGTTACTAATGTTAAATTAGTTAATATGAAAACTAAGATAGCAACAAAGGTCTGTGCAGAGTAATTTATAAACAAACTTTATGGATAGAATTAAGTAAGTTACTGCAAATATTCCAGACTTATTTTATAGCCAAAATATATAATTATTATAAATATATATAAATGTCAAATTAACTTCATTTGAACAAATAAATTATCATAAATTTCCTAAATAATAATTAAATAAAATAAAGTTACATAGGTATTTCAAATATATAATAGAAATAAAGTAAATTATTTAATAATACCCTACAAAAAGTGATAATTAAATGAAGTCAAGAGCACTTAAACATTTAATATCTAATAATCCAAAAATGCTCTTAGCTCTTAGCCCATTTATTACATTGTAAATACAGCTATAACCACGTCATTCAAAATTAGCCAAATTGTATACAAATTCTGCAGCTTTCCCCCAATAATTTGTGGGCTAAGTCTTTGGCCTATTTGGCTGTCCTGTGGCAGGACCAGTTGTACCCTAATGCACAGTAGCATTCCAAGCTCGCTGGTTGTTATTGCTTATCCATTTGGCATGCCAGCTATGGAGCAAAGATAATTAATTAACTAGACTTTGGCTACATTCAACTAACTAACTAACTAACGACGACTCATGGTTTTTATTGTGTAAACTCGCAAATAACTGGATTAAATAGCATCAAATGCTTTTAGTGAAGTCTTAAACAGGTGCAGCTCAGCAACAACAGCGAACTGTGCTGGCCAGCAAACTATAAACACTTGCAAAGTTATTGTTTACTTTGCCCAGATGTTGGTATACTTATGGAAAGCATTGTGTGACCGTCAGAGCATTTACAAGCCAGCGAGCAACAGTGTTAAGCTGCTTAAAATTTATTACCTTTTGCTTGAAATAACTTGCCAGCAGGCACAAGCGTACAACGAGCCAAACAACTAGGCAACTACACAGATACACAGACTGAGAGAGAGAGAGAGAGAGAGAGAGAGAAAGAGTGAGAGCGAGAGCGAGAGAATTGCACATAAAACAATGCGCAATGATAATACAATAAAATACCAAAGACAAAAAGCATTTCAGCAAAGGGCACGAACAATAACAAGTGGCATTGTAATAATGCACAAAAAACAATAAATATAATAACCTGAAAGGTCTGCACTTCCATGGTGTTTTCCTTAAATATATTTGCCCAAGCAAAATCATTTATTCAAACATACATACATAGTATTTAGTTTTGAGTGTGCAGCAGCTTTACTGTCTTCGATATAAATTTGATAGCTTAGAGGTTATTTAAATTTACCAAAGTAATTATGTGAAATCTGCTGATTATACAATTATTCTTTTCAAATTATAATAAGTATATATTCGAATTAGTTATAGATATTGTAATCTATTATTTGTTCACTTAATTCCCCATTTTTTATCATTAATATCTTAATTTTAGTTCAAATTATGAAAATATTTCCATAAGTGCAGTCATTTGTCCTTAATTCAGTACAAGTGCACAAGGGTTAATGCAGGCACTATACAAGAGAAAAGGAGACGCAATGCTGATGAACAGTCGATCTGCTTTTAACGCAGTGAATGTATATGTAGAAGGAATGCAGAATAAACGGATCTGCTTTCAATGCATGCAGCGAAAAGGAGACGCAAAAAAGGAGCAGAAAAGGAGAAATAGCGGAACTGCAGCGAATTGCAAACCTCAATGATCAATTCAGTAGTTAAGTTTCAAGTTTATATATTTATTTCCCATAATAAATATTCGATGCTAGTCTTCTTAATTAAAAGTGGAAGGAAAGAGTATTTGCAAGTTAATGTTAATAATATAAAACATTAATAAAAGGTATATAAGAGTTTCTCTCAAATTATTATAGTTATGTCGTTTTGTATTTGTTACCTCTTCTCTTCAGCAAAAGTATAACAACTCTGGTTTACGCCAAAGCGGGAAGATCATGATAAAGAGCAAAAGTACCGAACTATTTTGCTGCAGTATAAGAGCATTTTATAGTATGTTGGATTATGTTAATTCTCTTTAGACAATTTAATTGTACTTAACAACTACTAAACTAGACAATTTTAAGAGAAGCGAACAAAGAGGTATTTAGGTAAATATTATATGTGATTGCTACTAATATGCTGCTCAATCTGCTACTACTTAATATTTGCTACTACATTTTTGGAGTAAAATTGTTTACATAATGTTCCTTGTCTGTTCGTGACTGCATTTCAACTGATTTAAGCTAAACTTCTCAACTTATTTAGCTAATGAAGATTTAATCATATTTATAGTTAATAAGTATTATGTCGAAAATTCCAAATGTTTTCCTCCTCTCCTTTGCTTTATCAAAATCGCCCCAAATTTGCATTGCTTAATATCCACCATAAATTATAAATTTACCCATCACATAACATTAACTTTAAGAAAAGCAAACAAAGAAAAAAACTTCCGTTGAAAAGTTGTTAATATCTTATTATTATCTATACTTCCGCCTGAGAGTTGTACCCCGCCTCTTTGAACTGTCAGACTCGTTAAACAACTTGCAATGCATTTCCTGCCTCGCCCACAATCAGCCCCCAACCCCCAAAGACCTGCTTAAATAATAAATTTCAATTTTTAAAGATTTTTACTTGTTATTGAATAGCTTTGGCTGTTTTCTTCTTTTTTTTTTTTTTTGTATTATTCTTTTTTTTGCCAGTCCCAAACTGGATACCCCTAAGGGACATGACTTTCGCTTTATTATGTGCTCTGTGTTTTCTTCTTGTTTTTCTTCTGTCCCCCGCTCATGTGCATTATGTTTGCTTTTTGTTCATATCAACATAAATAACTTATATAATGCTACACTTTGCTGAATGTGCTGCCTTTATTTATTTTATTTTGTTATCTCTCTCTCTCGCTCTCTCCCTTTCTCTCTCTGTTTTTATTATTTCTTTTAATACACTTTATAAAAAGTCCTCGTGTGGGAGGAGGAAATGGAAAGCGTCGCATGAGCAGCAAATTGTTGACACCTCGTTGTATTTTTCTTAATTTTGTTACTTTTTCTCTTGATGCCCCTTGTGGGTATCACGAGAAATGATAAGTTTTTTCTGCACTTTGTACTTTGTGTTCTGTGCTTTGTACTTTATTTTGTAAATGACTTTTTACTGTTTTGAAGACATGCCCCAGTGACCTGACAAACAGACAGGAAGACAAGCAGACAGGCTGTGAATTAGCGATTAAGTTGAGTGCAAAATTTCGCAATACTTAAATGCAGTCCAATTATAAAATGAATGAATGAATAACAATAAAACTGTGCAGATTGATACAATTGTTAATATTACAAAAAAACCATAAAGAATTTAAATTAATTATAGCTTTTACCTCAAATTTACAAACAAACCCTTAATTATATATTTCATTTTAGTTTCATTTAAGTATTTATAAGTTTTGCGCAGTGGACACTGTTTGCATCATAAGGCTCACTGTGGATGCTAAGTTCGGCGTTCGCTATCAACGCAGCTGCTCTCACACATGCATGCATGCTCACAGCAGGGAGCTTGCTTAACTGATCACACGCACACACATTAACATGCTGTGAGCAAGCACAATTATTTTTCCTCTGAGTTGCTGCTCAGCTGCTACCAGCTGCAGAGAGCTTTCTCTTAAGATCCGACAGCATGCACACACACAGCAGTGCACTCGTTCACACACATTGCAAAGGCTTGTGGGATGCAATAGAATTTAATAACGCAGCGGCAGCTCTTTCTTTCCTTCACTCTTTCATATTAGAGCTGGTTATTAAATTGTTTGTGTTTTCTGCAAGTGCAAAACATGCTCACAACATTCAAATATTATTATATTATTAAATTTAAATAGCCCCTAAATGAAAATATCAACTTGAATACAGAACTTTGCGTTGTAATATAAATATTTGTTCTACGAATATGTATGTATTCACAATATGAATTAGTCTGTGAAAATGTTACAATAATAAAAAATATCTTGTGACTTTGGGAATGCCAAGTTGTTATGTATTGGTTAGGTTTTAACTTTTATTTGTCATCATTTGCTTGCAGTGCTCTGAACCCCTTAACTGTCATACTTGCCTCACTTATTCAGAGCCAAAAAATAAGTAAAAAGACAACAGCGGTGAGGAGCATTACAACTGGTAATTGTTGTTGTTGTTCTTGTTGTTGTTAACTTATGCCAACTGAAGATAATTTACCATGGCTACCAACAGCAGCAACGAAAGCAAAGAATGGCAAGTCAAGTTGTTTGTGGAAGGAGTTGAATGAAATGGTAGGAGATGGCAAAATGGGGGACTGCAGCATCAGGTAACTCTTAAGCTGTTGCCTGCCTCCTTGCTGCTGCTGCTGCTGTGGTTTTTCGTTTGTAGCTGACGCTAGTTGGGTGCGGTGGGATATGGAAGGGCGGCAGAGAGACAGAGCGAGATAGAGAGAGTGGGTGAGTGGGTGAGGTAACGCTTTTGGTAACGCTTATCCACTTGTCTTCTGATTTTAATGCAGTGGGCGAGGCCTTTTGAACATGGCAAAAAGATTGCCAGGGGCAACCAGCAGCAACAGCAGCAGCTGCAAATACTCGGAGATACTTTACCTTGTAGGTTTTGGCTTCAACCTTTTGAATTGTGGCTCAATGCGACTTTAGCTACACGCGCACGCGAATCTTCTGGACTGGACGCTTCAAATGTTAAGAAGGGAAAAGAGAGAAACAGAGAGAGAGAGAGAGAGAGAGAGTGATAGCGAGAAGGGGGAGGTGGCAGCTTAGTTTGCTTCTGGCAACTGCAACTGACATTTGTTTGCTTTTATGTGTATGTTATGTCCTCAGATGTATTTTAGTTGCTAATTTTTCGTAAGCATAATAAAGTGCAGCGGCGACTTTGCAGCGTCTCTGAGTTGGACATGGACCCCAACGGGGAGTCGCATTTGTCATGCAATGGAGGCCAGTGCCAAGACAAAAGTATTGTCCATAAATCGTCTTAAGGATAACGCACACGCATACATGTCCTTTGCCAACAGAGGTCTGGCCTTCATGGTCAGCATACTGACCATTTGTATGAAATTGGCTTCACAGTTGTTGCCTCTTTGCTGCTGCTTCTGCTGCTGCTGCTTCTGCTGCTGCTGTTGCACGTAAGTTGAATTGAAATTGAAGTTCGCTTATGGAATTGGAAAAGCTGCTGCTGCGACTTTTGCAATTTTCTTCACACACTTCATGTTCAGAATTAATTTAATATTAATTTTATTTTTCTATATATATATACATGTCTAACGTTTCGTATGTTGTGTGTGTGAGCTACATTTTTTCCCTTTTTCTGTTGCTCTTTTTTTGCCCCCATCTACTCCCCATCCCTCTTCGCCCCAGTCGCCACTGTAAGCGCCCCAAACTTGTGTTTGTACGCTGCCACTTGAGCACTCATTTTAAGATTTTTTCCGCTTCCTTCCGGTACGGTAAGCTTTATACGATGTCCGATTTTGGCACAGGACGCCAGCACAGCAGCAACTGCGAGGACGATGCCATGGACACCAGTGGAATTTTAAATTATATTAGCAGGGCATAATTTCGAATTAAATGTAGTTTTTGGGGCAAAGCGACGACTTGAGTGCAGCGGGTGTCCTTCTGAGAAGCTCAATAGTGCTCACAACTGCCAGCACTTAAAGGGTATTTTAGCAAACAATACAATAAATATAAAGTAATAACAATGAGAATAATTATAAATATAAATATAAATAGAATAATTACAATATATAATCAAAACTATAATAATACTTATTCTCATAAGAATAAAAATATATATAATAAATGTATAATAATAATAATTAACAAATAATAATAAAATAAAATAATAATATAGCAATAAATATAAAACAGTAAAAGTTTATAATATTGAAGAAATTTAATAAAATGTTTAATTTAAAAATAATATATATAAATGAAAATAATACATATATATTAATTAAAATTTGTTTATCTCAAATCTTTTTGTAATGATCTGATATAATGCTATACTATTTTATATATATATTTTATATAAAATACAATCAATATTTAACCAGAGAAATCTGTTATCGACTCTACTTAACTGTGTCACTAATTTGTTAATTTAAGCAATTTCTTAATTTAAGCAAATGATCTGTCTGCAGAAACATGGCCATCATTATATTATATTAGAACACCCTGTAAATTCTAACTGTAACTCACCATCCCCTGTAAGTCTACCTGTAACTGGTCTGGTGTTTTGCTGCCTCCCACTGTCTGGTTAATGTTGTTTTTCTTGCCTTTTTTCATGTTGCGTGTAAGCCAAAAACCGCACGCAATCAACGTTAGAGTTTTGTATATTTCGGTCACGTGTGTGTGTGTGTGTGTGTGTGTCAATTGCTGGGTTTGGTTTTGTAGGTAAAAGTGTCATTTGATAGTTTGCACAGATCTTAAGTTAAGTTCATTGGCAGACAGCCAAAAAAAAAGAAGAAGAAGATAATAAAACAAATAAATAAATAAAAGCAAACTTAAAGCTGTGGCAAGCATTCGCATTGCCCCAGTGAGTCCGTGTCCATTGAGCTCAGCTAAGCCAATTAATTAAGCCGCCTTTGGTTAAGGTCCAAATATGTCAAGCAACGCGACGTTGCGCCTGTTGCATTGCTTTTGGCCATGGGCGAAAATAAAATTAGCAGCAAAGGCAGAAGACAAAATGCGGAACTAAATAAATCAGCAGACGCACAGCCAATCCGCCTACACGCACAAATTAAACCCAATGAACTTGCATAATGGCCAGGGCCAAAATGCTTCGTCGCTGCGGCAATATGGCGGCATTAATTAAAGTAATTTATCATTAGGGTCAAAATGAAGCCAACAGCCAACAGCTAACAGCCAACATTGAGCTCCAAGCTGAGTGCTTGTGGCAACCTTTGATATACCAACGAAGCTGTATAAATATTTTGCCTTCTCGACTCTGCCAAAAACACCAAAGAGCAGCGAAGAGATAAAAAGAGAGAGAGTGAGAGAGAGAGCAGAAAACTACCATATGGAAATGTACTATGCCCAAATCATGTTCTCATTCGTTTTCGTTTTCGTTTTCGTGTTCTCTTTGTATTGCTGTTTCTTCTTGCTTCGCTTCATTTCTCATGCCTCGCTTTAATCTTTTAGCACGCATCTTTGGCATTTTTATTGTAATTTGTTTCGATTGCCTAAGCGCGTGAGTGTGTGAGTGTGAGTAAAATCTACGAAAAGTGCACGAGCAAGTGGACGTTGATGAGATGTTGAAGAGCGAGAGAGAGCGAGAGAGCAGCAAAACAAGAGAACCGTTGCCTGCCAGCGAATAAATTATGCGTGTAATTCAACATTTTATTTAATGAAAACCTAATGAAATGCAAAATGCTAACACAAATGAAATAAATTTGTTGTTGTCGAGCAGTCTCCGAGTCGCTTGGACGGCTTCCGTCTTCTCTTCTTTTTTTCGTCATTTTTTGGCTGCTCGGTTTCGTCCTGTGACGTTTGCCAAATTGATTAGGCGCAAAAATCGCTCTTGTAATCAACATGGTGTCGCCCTGGAGGGGGGAGTGAAAGGAGCCAGAGGGTTGGAAGTAAGCACGCATAGAATTGGGGTGTTCCTCCATTGACTTTGATTAATAATGTGCCCTTTAGTCAGGTACAAGTTATTAGTTCTACGCAGCTGCAGTGCAGGGGGGAAACTGGTTGATTTAGCCAAGTGCTAATGTGCTGCATAAACGAAATGACATTGTGCTTCTTTATCCAATGTCTGCTTAAATAAATGGCTGCTATTGCAAGTATTAGCAAAGTTGAATACAATATTAGTAATACAGTTGTTGATATATATTATTATTGTATATTTGTGAGCATTAAAACAAAATATAATTATTTAAATTAAAGATATTGGAATAAAAATATAAATTTAGTATTTTATATTTATTTTATTAATTTATACAATTAAATATTTCATTGAAAGATTATATTGTTTATGTTTTCTTGCAATTTAAACTATATAATAATTATTTATGTGTATTAATTTGTTTATTTTGATTTACGTTTTTGAAATTAAACATTTATATTATTTATTAAACTCAAATTATTATTAAGCTATATGCCTCATATTTTATTAACAAATGTTTGTCTTTATACATATTATTTATTGCTCTGCTCATATTTAATTTGTTGTATTTTGCATAAATATTTTAGGCAAAACGAAAGATAAATATCCTGTGTTATTGCCAAGGTGCTTAAATGATGATACACACACAGACACACACACTCAGACATGCACACACACATATATAATTCCATTGTAAACCAAAATCCAAATACAATATCAACTGCCATAATAAAGCATAAGTGCAAGGCGGCGAGCTGCAAAATCCCAAGTCAATTAGAATTAGCAACGTTTTTGCAGAGCAGCAAGCGCCAAAATACCAACAAAATACCAAAAAAGCCAAAAACCCAAAAGCTGCTGGCAAAATATGCTTCTGCTGCTGCTGCTGCTATAATAACTGCTTCCGACAGCGTGCGTGAGGGAGAGAGAGAGAGAGAGAGAGAGTGTGTGTGGGAGAAACAGTGAGCGGAATAGAGTGAGTTTGAAGTCGGGTGCCAGGGCGTGTGGCAATCACATTCATTTCATTTCGCACAGAAATTTATTTACATGGCGCACTGTACGATTCAAGGGCAGGGGATGCGGTGCGGGGAAACGCTGTGGCAGCAGCCACTTCCGCCGGAAACTAGCTTTTAACCCCATGAACGGGTGCTAGGCGTTAATATGGCGCTTGCAGTTACTCTCTCTTCCCCCCGACCACTCTCTCTCTCCACACTCTGACACCCGCTTGCCCCTTCAACTACACTGTCCGCCCTGCCGCTGCCTTGGCTGCGTAATGAAAAATGCAAATTCCCAGCGGCTAAATTCTAGCAAACAAGCAAAGCGACGCGCTGAGTGCTGTGCGCGTTTTGTATGAGTAGACAAATAGACTCGGCACTGACTTGTCTTCCCTGGCCCCCTGTTTTGGCACTGCCACTGTGCCCCGTCCCGACGCCAGATACTCTTTACGAGCAACAGCAGAAGACAACGCTATGCTCTGCAGCTACGTTGGCCAACAATTGCAGCAACGTTGCCGCCGCTCTCCAGCGTATTGTGTGGCAAATGACAGGAAATTTAAAAGGATGCCTTTGTAGTCGTCGTCCTGCTGCTGCGACTGCTGCTGCTTTCTACACAACAACAAGGAGACAACAATAACAACAGCAAGAACAGCAAGAACAACAAGAACAACAACAACAACAGCATCCCCACCATAACAAAGTGCTGCGTTCTGTTTCTCTCTTCTGTGCTTGTGTCTAGCTGGCGGCTATAATTTCAATGCTCAACTTGATAAGCAGCTTAACCCACGCACAGGAGCCAACAGCAGCAACCGCCATCGCAGTCGAGTGCTACACTTGACCCGCCTCCCCTTCGCCCCCTCGCCATCTTCTTTAACCCATCGTCCTCTCTTACAGGCTGGAAACCCTTTGCTGTTTGTATGTTTTTGTGCTGAGGATTGCCTCAAATTTCACGCATTTAAATTAATTAGCTGAATGCGGAGGCGTAGATTTCCCAAAGAGCTTTCCATATGCATAGATATTCGGTAATTGCTCAAATTTCGAACATGTTTGCAAAGACAATGCCATAAATGTTTTATTTTGGAATCTAAGCAAATTAACGATTTATTTATTTACGGAAAATGCCTAAGTAACTCTAAACTGATGTCTATTATTAGATTACAACTGATATTACAATATTGTATTTATTTTTTAAATATTCTTACATAAGATTACGCGCTTTAGGTGTGATTAGTTTAATCAAAACATATCTGCAAAATAATGTTTATTAATTAGCAATATAGCTTAAAACTTGTCTCTTTTGTAAGCAGAACTTATTTAAGAAATTAATGCACCCCATTCAAAAGGTTAATTAAGCTTTTGTGTAATGTAATGTGATATTTAAATTCAGCGCACTTCTAACATACACACATGCATTCCGAAGAGTCTGAGAAATCAGCTGATTAACAGATTGAATAATTCGATAAATGTATACTCACAGCAGCACAACAATGAGCTTAAAAGCATTCTCATATTGCTCTCTTGCGCTCTTTACTCTTACTCTTCAGCAGAGTGAATTCGAAAAGGCAACAACAGTACTCGCAATAAGTAGATCACAAATGCACTCCGTTATTTAACGCAATTTATATATCCCTTCTTCGTAGTCGGCGAGCATTACACAGCTAATGCTCACTGCCTCCCTCTCGCAACTGCACTCACTCTCGCTGCAATGGAACAACAAAATATACAAAACTGTTGTTGCTGAGCACGAAACATAGGCAGAGAAGGCTGCAGTTATGAAAACAAGTGCAGGAAATTATTATTGTATTTAACATTGCGTTTCGAGCATTTATTTACATAAAGAATCTCAAAGATGATTCAATTGTGTTCACTAATTTAAATAAAAGCCCTTATGTATTCATAAAGTATTAAATATTTTGCAAAAACGCATATTTTACAAATATTCGTTAATTAAGCTGTATGAGTTGCTGGCACTTCATTTTTAACTGTTGGCACTTAATAACTAACTGAAACAATTCAAAACTGAAACTAAACGACGAATAAAAATATTCAAAAGATGTATTTGTTTA
The DNA here is from genome assembly GCA_035042075.1 of Drosophila macrospina. Classification (NCBI taxonomy): domain Eukaryota; kingdom Metazoa; phylum Arthropoda; class Insecta; order Diptera; family Drosophilidae; genus Drosophila; species Drosophila macrospina. Next base: position 4,073,115 of record JAWNLW010000591.1, read on the forward strand.
TAAATATGCACATACTTATTTATTTATTAAATGTACTTAATTTCTTGAAAAGCAAAATAGTTTTCCTTTCATAATTGAATTCGGGCTTATGTGTAATATGTTTTTATTTCATAATTAAATTACGGCCATGAGTTGATATCCCATCCCTCTACAGCAACTTCCATATTTAATGATATCATAACGAGCTAATACACAAGTTAGTTTGCTCAGAGATAACCTTGAAATGAAATACTTTTGTGTGTTTATCTAATAAGAAAACTTGTTGCCTGCGCTGAAACGCTAAATGTTTATGGCATGTACAGACAGAGAGAGAGAGAGAGAGAGAGAGAGTAAGAGAGCGTGAGAGTTACATTGAAAGTGGGGGAGGGAAAACGCATTAGCATTGCCTTTAAATATTTATAAATTTTAAGCAGTTTTATGCAAAAATTGTTTAGCCCAGCTGCTGTGTAAAATCAGCGTCACATTTTGCGCATTTTGCGAAAAGTTCGACGACGACGCCATTAAATTGAACAACGGCTGACGACCGTGGAACGGGAACGGGAACGGGAGATGTGGACTGTGGACAGTGGACTGCGGACTGAGCAACGCCTCAGCACAATAGTTTATGAGCGAAGCTTATGAAAATCCTTTTGTTACACAATTTTACAGTTATTTTAAGTTGCCAGAGCTAATTTCGCCTGCTGCCTCGAACGTGCCAAGGCAAAAGAGCATATTATTCCATCCTTGTAGAAGTCGAACTGAGAACTAAGAACTACACAATGTTGGGGCATCTTTTTAGCCTGCGCGTTGTCCTGTCCTGCCAGGCAATTAAAAACAGTTGACATTTTGCAAACAGTGACACAGCAGCAGCAAGCAACGAGGCGACAGAGATGTTGACGTCGAAGCAGACGACAACGTTAGCGTCAGCGTCGACGTCGACGTCGCTGCCTATAAACTAAGCAACGTGCGTTTGCCTAAAATTATGCTAAGCTTTGCAGGCACCGTTAAGAATATCGCAGCCAGACAAAGTATACACCAAGGCGAATGAGCAAGATTCTCCTCCTCGTCCTCGTTCTCTTCCTTGTCCTTGCCGTGAGCGTCTTCATCTTGGCATTGGTCCTGCTGCTTCGTCCTGCTTGCGTCGGCATAAGTACTTAAGGCAACAAAGTAGACTTTTGCATGCAAGCGCATGCTGCCCCGACAACTTTGTATGTGCTCGGTGAAGGGGCATGCAACGCGGCAAAGACTATTGACAGCTCCAACAGAACCGGGCAAATGCAGCATAAATAATTTTTGCAATTTTTTTTCTTTTCTGCTTTTTTCAATTTTTTCCAAGCCATTTTGCACGAAACGCTAAAGAAACTTACACAAAGTTGTCGTCGCAGTTGTTTTGCTTAAATCGTCAACTTTTCGGAGTCAGCGGCTTTAAATGAGTTGTACATAATGTGCAGCATGCTTTTAGGAGTTTGCACCGCTGCTGATAAGGCTTACTTGCAGCTTGCCGCTTGCAACAAGTTTTCTCACTCATGTTGTCAGCTTAGAAGCGGATGATATCTGCCAGACATCTGCTGGCACTGTGGAAACAATGGTTAAAAATTCGAATATAAAATTGGGATTATATTATAGATTTTGAATTAGATTTTAGTGTGAATATCAATTGAAGGATTTTAGTTTAATATGAAACTAAAATATTATAATAAATTTGTTAAATATGCAAAACAAATAGAAGCACATTTTTAACAATGAATACACAATACTTTAGATACTTTACATTTCCCAGTTTGGCTATAAATAGAGTATTTTGAAGTGTTCTATTAATTAGTTTAATTGTTTATATGTATTTATATATTTATAAATGTATAATCTTTTCCATATTTTGCCTTCCTGCTCCACTGTGCCCAGGCAATTGCACTGAGATTTGTCGTGTCACCAGGCAACGGACGAGGTGAATGCAGGCGCGCAGCTGCAAATGTGTCTTGGGTAATTGACTCGGCAAGTTTTGCATTGTTGTCACGTGTTGTGCATGCAGCAAGGACATCAACCAAGCGGCAAGAGACTAAGAGTGCTTCCTGAGACTAAGACTGAGCCACAGCCAGAGCCAGAGCCAGAGCCAATATGCAAATCAAAGTCAACGACATCAACATCTTTCTGGCGACAAAACTAGCGCGCAACTAGGCAAACACTTCCGCTGGCCGGAAGCATAAAACAAGTCGACAGCGGAAGTCCACGTCACTCTCCCCACTCTCTCACTCTCTCACTCTACACGCCACACTCCGCTCTCCTGCCCAACCACCTGCCCCATACCGTTCCATTTCATGTTCTACTTTTTGAAGTGCTTTCTTGATTAAAGTAGACGCGTCTCTGGCTGCGGCCCAGGTTCAGGCTCAGGCTCAGGCTCAGTCTCCGCTCGGCTCGACTCGACTCGCTTATTATAATTATTATTATTTTTATGTTCGCGTGCTTCGCTTCGCTCTGGCGACATTTGCACGTGAGCTGTTTAGCCAAAAGTGTTAAAACGGCATAAAAACATGGCTAGTCGAGTTGGTAATATGCACGCGATATGCAACTGCTGCTGCTGCTGTGTGTGCGTGTGTGCGTGGGTGCTGCTCTTCCCTCCTTGGAGAGAAGGTGTTTACGAGTCGCGCAATTAATTTAACTGCTGCTCGCGAGGCCATAACAAAATTTATGACCAACAACAGTTTTGTCAATAACTTTTCTCTCCCTCTCGCTCTCGCTCTCACTTGCACTCCCTCTTCCCTTCCCTGTGCCGGTCCCTCGTCTGTTGCCTGGCTAATCTCGAGGGCACTTCATTAATCCACAGCTCCAGTTAATGCCATGCATGTCAGAGTAGCAGACAAATGTTCCCAAGCGGATGCCAGCCCCCACCCCGCGCCCCCTCTCCGCACCCCATGTACCATCACCATCTATGTGGGAATTTATGAGCAGCAGCAAATGCAACTGCCAGGCAGCATATCAAATTATATGGCGGCCACAAAAAGAAATAACCTCATGCCAGGAGACAGGAGAGACGGCAGCAGCAACAGAGAGCATCGCGAGATCCTTGCTGCCTGGCTGCCTGCTGTTCCTGCCGCATAAATTCTGATGAATCACTGCAACCAGCAGCCACTGGAACTACAACCTGCAACACCTGCAGTATCAGACACTCACCGGCAGCAAGAGCAACACGAAAAGTTTCAGCGTTTGCCGTTCCACGTAATGCGGCGGCAGCTACGCTAATAATAAATTTAGTTTGCAACGCAAAACGAAATTTCGGAATGCATAATTCAAAATAATTCAAAACACAGCGCCGCTGATTTGTCTCTCGTCTCGCTCTGTAGTCACAACAACAACAACAGCAACAACAACAAAGACAGCAACTCTTCACTATGGAATGGGGAAAAACTCAATCACTAGACACACTGAATTTCTAGTTAAATAAGCTTCTGAGCTTTTGCAAATTTGTTTCAGTTCCAGGAATTGCTGAAATATGTTTTTAATAAGCGCTTCTAGTAAACAACAAGAATGTCTATTAAAGGCCTTTTCATAGGCCCTCAATTTTAATTACTAATTATTTAGCTATTTCAAAGATTTATTCAATATCTACTCAATCGCAATTAGCAAGCTGTAATTAAAGATAACAGAGCGAAGAAGAGAAAGCCCTGCAGAGAGTCACCGCAGTGTTTTTGTATTCTATTGGCTTTCAAGAGCTGTCGCTATGTGAGGGAGCCTGTGTGTGTGTGTATGTGTGATCAGAAGAGCAAACTCTCTGCTGTTACCATCAATGTATGTGCGGGTGTTTACCTAATCGGTAGAGAGCTTCAAAACGAAAACACTGCAACGCTCGCTCACTCAAATGTCTATGCATGTATGTGTGCGTATGTAAGCAGCAGCAGAGATAGCGTACAATGAGTTTGGTTTGCTTGCCTAACTTAGAATCCACAGTGAGCGCAGTGATCTAAAGAGTATCCACAGCATATCCACACAAATAGTACAAATGCATACATATGGCGTATGTACTTGTGTGTGCAGTGTTTTTGCAGTTTAACATAATTTCATCGGAAAGTAATTGCGAGCATCCAATATTTAGCTCTTAGACCTAACAGAGCAAGACCTAGAGATATAAAGATAATGTAACTTTGTTATAGTTTTGCTTAAGATACCGATTGTTTTAAGAGAGTGCATAGCTTCGATGTGAGCAGAGCGAATGCTTAACTTCGCATAATTCTCTCTTATGATCCACAACTAAAACGAAACGATTTAATTGCCATTAAATACATAACTAAAACCACACAGTCAAAACAAACTTGTCTTCTGCCTGCGATAACTTTTAAGTGATTTTAAGTTTTAAACACAACTGTTTTATTATTTTAATTTAATTTATGAAAGAACTTTAAGAAATGATTTCCTTTACATGCAGTTCACTAATTGTTTTAAACTTTATTCTCTCATTTCAGGTAAGTTTGCAATTTACTGGAAATAAATTGAAGCAGCCCATACTTTAAATACCTTTTTACACTTTGCGACAGTAAGTTACACTTTGGTCTGGGCGGACTGCTTACCATATATCAGAGCAGTGCATGCCATATTCATACATACATAAATATGTACATAAATATGCGTGTGTATGTGTGTATGTATGTACACTCTCGGCCCCAATTACCAGTGTTTACTCTGGTATCCGGGCTGAAGTTCTGATTGGGCGATGCACTTAATAAAAATTTTCAACAATTCAATATCATTTTTATTTGCGTAAGCATAATATTGAATTTATCCCAGCATTCGTGTAATCACACAAACATATACTTTTCACTCAATTATACACAACAATAAATATTGAATACAAACAAACATGACGCACGCACAGTGGGCTGGCACTTTATTTAATAATAAACTGCCACATATCCATATATTCAACACGCCCCTCCCCGCCCCCTCCCACCATTCCCTACACTCAACCGAAATACCTCGCGCGTCCCCCAATTCGCTTAATATGCATTAAAGTGCAATTCATATTTATTTGTGCAAATTTTTCATATTCGCTCGCCTCGCCTCCCCTCGCCCGCTGTCCGCTCTGTCCGCTCTGTCACTCTTCTCCTTCTTTACACTTTCCGCATTCCGTTGCTCTCCTCCAACGCTCTATAACATAACATAGCACAAACAAAGGACAAGAGCTAAGCGAGGCTCAACGAAATCGTAATACACTCTTGTTAAATTTGTTTAATAATAATTTGTTTTTTAACAAATAGAAAACTATTTTCTATCAAGGAGAAATAATTCAACAATTGCTTGAAGTTTAGCTGCTTTCTACTAACTGCTAACTAAACTAAATTGTAAGCTATCTGTGATAAGTATAAATTATTAAAAATATTTCCATAATTGATTAGGATTTTCTTGATATAACTATTGTAAATATTATTGTGTTGAGATTACATAATTCTATTGAAAACTAACTGAGATTTGTTTGTTAACTGGAGTTGCTATAGAATTATGAAAAATAATAGAATATCTTTATAGTACTAACAAATTGTACTAATATTATTATAGTTATAGTTTGAACAATAAATAGCAAGGCAAATATTTCTTTTATATGATAAAAAAAACTCTTACAATATTATAATAAATTTCAATAAATTGCAATTTAAATTGTTTAACAATTTATTTTACTCAGTATATTTGTTTATCAGTTTTCTGTTAATATTTTAAATATTACTATCACTAAACTTTGCCAAATACCTGAACCATAATGTATATTGTGAATTTGTTATGTTGAGAATTGAGTACTGTACTTAAAATTACAGTAAAACCACTTACAGAAGGTACTCATAAAGCACTTGAAGCATTGGCCAATAGCATATGCCACCACTATTAAGCCGCACTTAAGTGTGTTGCAAGTTTTACAACAAAATAATGGGACTCTTCGTTAGGCATACATATATAAATATATATATTTATATATATTATGTATATACATATTACGCAACTGAGCGTGTGTATGAGCGCAGAGAGCTTCATTCGCTGCATGAGCTATGCTCACGCATAAACAATAAATAAGTCTTCATAATTTTCCTTCATTGAACTTTGCCGCCCACCAACTTCATCAGCTGCCTGCTGCCTGCTGCCTGCTGCCCGTCATTCCACATTCCGCATTGTTGTCATTGGCAACACGGACGCGAACCCGAACCAGTGCTGGCATGGACCTCAGAACTGAGCCCGGACACGAACCCGCACTCGTACTCAGACCGGGGACTGGGGCCCTGCTCGATCCATGGCCGTGCCATGCAGTGCAGCGGCAGCGGCAGCAGCAGCAGCGGCAGCAACAACTGCTGAATCCTGTGAACGTGCTTTTGTCGTAATCCTTTGAATTTCGTTGCAATAATTCCACTTGAATGTTTATTTGTGTATATAGCGCACACACACACACACACACGCACGCGCATACACACAGCAAGCAGAGGCTGTAGAGAGAGAGAGAGACAGAGATAGAGATGAAGAATGATTGGATTGGAAGGGGGAGGGGGAGTACAAAAGCGGCCTTGTTTGCGTCATGGGCGTCATTTTAAAACGCTGTTGCTACCTTCGTAGGCCAAAGCAAAGCACAACTATTACAACATGCAAAATTCTCGAACTGCTCTCAGCCACTTCCCATTGTGGCTCAGTGCAAATCTGCAAATACGCAATCCACTATTCACAATCCACAATCCAGGTGCTGCTTTCCATACATTTTTTTTGTTGTCGCCATTCGCTTTTCATTTATAAGCTATTGATGCCTTTTCCATTAGTGTCTCATCCTTATTCTTATCTTCATTCGCAATCTCAACGCAGTGGCAACCTCAGCCTTAATCTCATGCTCTCTCTCATCTTCCATCTCTCATCTCATATTTCGCAACCCACAACTCACATCTCTTTGCTTATTGTCATTGTTCTCTTAGGGCCCTCAAGAGGCTTAGGCAGAGCTAGTGTCTAGTTGTCTATTCCCATTTTCTCTGTCTCTAATATTCAATTAGCTTTACATACTTTTTGCGACAAATGCGTTGATGTTGTTGTTGTTGCTGTTGCTGTTGTTGTTGCTGTTGTGGTTGTTGTTGTTCTCATTCTAGTGGTAATGCTTTGGCCCCATTCTGTCTGAAGTATTGAATGCATTCACAGCTCAGCAATAGCCATGCAAGTAATTAAAATTGGTTTAAGTATGCCCCAAAGGTCCCACCCCCTCTCCTCACTCATCGAGGGCGTGCGCTCAGATTGGGCTTAGAGCTGTTCGGCTCTGGCATTGCCCTAATGCCAAATGCATCAATTGTGCAAATACAAAATGCAGCCGAGGGTGGTTACTAAAGTTTTAAATGGAGGGAAGAGAGTATGGTTGAAAATGAATTATATAATATGCATTATACTTAATCCGATAAATGTTATCGATAATGTAAATATCATGTAAAGTTTTAATACATTAAATTAAATTTATTTAATACTACAAAATGCAATAAAACAGCTTATAAAGTTATCCAAAATTAGTTTCAATTTATTTAATTCTATGATAATGTCCTTAAATATATTCTGTATACTGTGTTATCGATAAATTTTGAAATAAAGAAAATGAGGAAAATAAAAGGAAGAAACAGCTTATAAAGTTTTATAATAGATGTAATTCAATATAAATAATTCAAAGATAGTCTCTGCAAGCTGTTAAGTGTTATCGATAAATAACAAAATTGCGAAAACTACAACATACAAGGCAAGGGCAGCTTTTAAAGTTTTTATTTATATTTTAAAATGTCTTTCAATCAATGCTGCAAGCTTGGGTAGTGTATTATCGATCAGTTAAGTTATATACTGATTACTATCGATATGTTTTCTTAGCGATTAGCTATTATTTAACTACAAATTGCTTCATTTTAAATATGTATAATGTGTGTATAAATATTAACAAGATTTAATTAATTATACATTTAATTTCTGTTAGTTTGCTGTTTACTATCGATATATTTAACCGATCAACTGAGCACCAGTTGCGTAGTTTGCTATAAAAAACATTAAATAAGACTAAACTAATATTATTTCATTGCTAATTGAATTAACGCACTTGATAAACTCTTCGATCGCGCCTCGTGCCGTCGCTTACCATACGCTAATTGAAGCTATCTGCTTTTACCACTCTCAGCTTTAATTTTGGCCAACTGCTTGCACCCGAACCTGGCCAACACAACAACGACAACGACTGAAATATAATCTCTGGCTATTTTTTGATAGCTTCAAAGTAGCTTAGTTATGGGCATCGCCAGGAACGAGAGTGGACCAAGCAAAGCTCAGGCAACTGGCAACTGGCAACTGGCAACTGGCAATAGGCAACTGGCAATAGGCAACTGGCAACTGGCAACTGGCAATAGGCAATACACATCGTAGGCAATTCAGCTGGCAAGTTTATCAGGCAGTCGACTGGTGCGCAGTGCAAATTAAGAGAACAAAAGCTGTAGCCTAACAATAGGCGAACTAGCAATAGGCGAAACATGACCAAAGCAATGCAAACAGACAGACGAACACACAGAGAGAGAGAGAGAGAGAGAGAGAGGGAGATTCTGTGAGTGAGTGAGAAGCAGCGAGACAAATAGACAAAGTTTTCGGCAACTGAGCTCTAACCAAATACCAACTGGGCTTAGACCCAAAATGCAACGCCGATTCTCGATTTTGAATTTATGCAGTGTTTGGTTTGTTATTACGATGTGGGCGCTTGCTATGGCTAAGAGGCGTGGCAGCAGTAACTGCAACGGCAACAGCGACAGCAACAGCAACAGCAGCAGCGACAGCAGCAGCTCATTTCCGTACACAGACGACCAGCTGCACTCCCGCCACGCCTTCTTAGTTAAACAGCAAAAAAAAAACAAGCGAATCAGTCGAGCACACGCGACAGTAGAATACCCTGTGATGTCTCCAGAATGCAGCATGTTAATTATAATAAAAGTACTTCATAAGAAAGTACCTATCGTACGTACGATTAAAAGCTGAGTGCTACGTCACTGCACTTGCAAATGCGTATTTCGCAGTCATCGTATCACGCTGTCTCGCTCGCACACACAGAGCAAAGCGCTTTTTATCTTTCTTATTTAACTTTCTTATTTATGGACCGATCTTAATGAAACTTTCAGCATTGCTGCCTTATGATATTCTTCAAGCAACTGTTCAGTTTGAGGAGTCTAGGTTGATAAATGTGGCCTTAAATAGCTTTTTTTGTCTAGCGGGGAGTGGGGTGAGGTATTGAAAAACTAATAAAAATTGATATAAAAATAAAAAGTTACTCAGCAATCCTCATACCAAATTTGGTGTCTCTAGCTCTTACAGTTGCACAGTTGGCAGCATTTAAACATATAGAATGGCGGACGGGCAGACAGGCGAACGTGGCTCAATCAACTTGGCTATTATTACTGCTCTCAGACTATATATATACTTTAAAGGGTATCATCTGCTTCGCGCTGCCTCTTGCCTACATTGCCCCGCAGTCATTTTGCCCGCTTTTACAGGGTATTTAAGCACAAACCCGCACACAAAGTCGCCATGGCCGTGTGAAGGCCGTGCCAAGCACAGCAATAGAACTAGAAGGAAATCGTGGCATCCCTCGACTGAAGCGACTGAAGCCACTGGCGGAGCACACACTGCAGCTGCATGCGTGCAGCGACTGCGCTGTTGGGGACGGATGCAATGCCAGGCTGTTGTGCGGTGGTCGCTTGGCTCGGAGCCTCTGGCTCTGGGACTCGGTCTGGGACTGGGTCTGGGCCTGCTTGCAATCTCAGTTTGTGGTTAATATTATGCTGCATTTCTCATTTCGCGTGGTTTGTTGTTGTTGCTGCTGTTGTTGGTTTATTATCGCTGGCATTGGCAGTGCAAACACCGCTGCCCAATCCAACATTGGGCATCCTGCATCCTGGAATGCCCCTGTGCTTGTCGCACTCCCTATCCCTTACCCACTGTCATACTCACTCCCGCTACCAATCTCTGTCCCTGTCCCTTGGCTGTTTGGTTTGGTTTATCTGTTGTTGGTTTTTGGTTGCCGTCGCTGGCCTTCGTTGTTGTTGTTGTTGCTGTTGTTGTTGTTGCTGTTGTTGCTGCTGTTGTTGTTATTGCTATGTTTTTGACAAATAGTCAGGGAAATGCACACGGATGTCTGTTTATTGTGCCGTGCATGCGGTTTACGTTTATCTTCAACTTATGCAGACAGTTGTTGGCCTACCTTATACACCCTCCACTACCTCTCTCTCTCTCTCTCGCTGCCACTGCAACAGTCTCCATCTCCCTCGGTCCCACTCTCATGCGATCCACTGGACATGCTGTGGTCTGAGACATTTTCAGGCATTGTGTTTGCACCAGACACATTTTGTTGTGGTCCAGCAATGCATCTACTGATTCTGCTCCTCTCTCCTCGCTCCACTCTCCTGCCACTGTTCCTATTCCTATTCCTGTTCCTGCTGTTGCGGTAACCCCAGCAACTGGATAACTGTTTGACTTTTGGTGTATCCTATTGTGTCTAGCTCAGGTTTGTTTGTTACTTTTGTTTGTGCCTGTCTCTCTGTCTCTGTCTCTGTCTCTGTGAACGCTTTGGCTTTTCAATAATAATCTAATTAAGTGCAGTTTATGAATGTAGACAGCACCAGATATCTGGTTGCTCCCAACCTAATCAACTGAGCTCTGAGCTCTGAGCCAACCGGAAACTGGAAGCCTAACAATGCCATTTTAATAGCTTTGTGCTCTTTAAGTTCACTTAAAATGCATTTGTTACTTAGATAACTATATAAATTAGTTATATTTATTAAAGAACTAACAACTTCTACTTGTTTTAGATCGTATATTATTTATATTAATATTTACTTATATATATTCTTTAATAACGAATTAATCAAAGCAGATTCCTGATTAAGCTTCAAGAAAGTTCAAACAACAACAAAGTATTAACAACTAAGTTTAAACAACAATAAAGTATTAACAACTACAACTTGTTGTAGATCGCATATTATTTATTTTAATATTTATTTATATACTATATTGTTTAATAACAAATATCAAATTAATCAAAGCAGATTCCTTATTATGCTTCAACAAAGTTTAAACAACAACAAAGTATTAACAACTACAACTTGTTGTAGATCGTATATTATTTATATTAATATTTATTTATATATATTCTTTAATAACAAATTAATCAAAGCAGATTCCTGATTATGCTTCAACAAAGTTTAAACAACAACAAAGTATTAACAACTACAACTTGTTGTAGATCGTATATTATTTATATTAATATTTATTTATATACTATATTCTTTAATAACAAATATCGTATTAATCAAAGCAGATTCCTGATTATGCTTCAGCAAAGTTTAAGCTCAGCTTGCACTAATTGTTGTCTGCAGAAACTTGCAATCTGTGTGCAATCTTTATTATTATGCTGTTCAATTTTAAATTGTAAATTCCTTTGTCTATTGTCAATAACATGGTTGCATTCTAAAATTTGTGCTAATTGATATTTGAATGTACTTCAGAACAGCATGCAAAGCATTGCAAATCAAATGCAATTCGCATTGTTGTTATATCGTCTGAGTACAAATGGCAAAACCAAACAAAATTATGATGATGCGTTATCAGAATGCCAAATTGTAAAAGGCAAATTGTTTGCCAAGTTGTTGTCGTCGTCTTCTTCTTCTTCTGCTTCGTCATTCGTCTCAATTTTGTTGTCCTTGCTGTGCTGTCGTTGTCTGTCAATGTTGCCTATTGTTTTAGCTGAAATGCCATTCAATAGCTTAATTAGCTCAGGCATATGACAGCATTAATCAAGACTGGCAAAAGGTAGACAATGAACACGTACAACTGCCAATGAACATTCTGCACATAACTGACGAAAGCCCCAAATTCTTTGGCCATTGAGCTGCCACACAAAAGCGCTTATTAATACAACTTTCTCATGCCAGACTTTAGCAAAGCGGCTTACACCAGTTGCAGCAAATGCAGCTTAGCAAGTGTTTAAAGTTGTTAAAGAAAAACAACAACAAATAATCTGTAATAACTATTAATATCTTATGTACAGAAGTATGTACTAAAAGTATGCTTAATTATGTAATATATTTTAGTATCTTTAACTATGCAACTATGCGATATTCAAGCTGAGTTTCAGTTTCGCGACAATTCATAACTCAAAGGCGCTGAGTGAAATGCTCACAAGTTATTGCTATACAGTTACAACTCAGCACACACTGGCTGTGACTCTATATGCGTATGTGTGTGTGTGTGTGTGTGTGTGTGTCTCCGTTGTGTGTACTAAATGCCTAACTCAATTATGTCAAAGTAAATGTTTGGCGCAAAAAGCTCAAAAGCCACAGCAAAACACAACTCAAACGCAGCACGCAGGCAGCTCGACCAGCTACCTTCCCCCTCCCCTACGACCACTTTGTGGGTAACTGGGAGTATTTCCCCTGCCTGAGCAACAACGTGAGCAACAACAACAACGAGCGCCCAGCTGCGCCTAATTGCAGGCAACGTAAACGCAACGCTCACAAATTCATTTATACATGCAATAATTTGGTTTATTATTGGTAGCGTCGCTGCACAAACATCAGGCAACTATTTTCAGCTACCTTGCCGCTCTCGCCATACACTTTTTGGGTACCAGTTGGCCATAACTTTTAATTAAATTAAAATGCACAGCCAAATTCAACGTACACAAACGACAACCAGCAACCGAGAACCAACAACCAACAGCCGATGCTCCTGTGCAGCATCGCAGCCTGGGCCATGCACTCCCAAAAACTTAATAACCAATTCGCTTTGTATGCAATATTGTGCGGCGTTTCATTTATATTTATAAATATTTGAGCAGTGCACAGTATTTCAAGTCAAAGGGATCCGCTTTGTAGGCCCCATTTGCATTTAACGATAATTAAGTTATACGCACTGTGGCAATTGATCAGTTATTCCACAGCACAGATATCGAGGACTATCAACTGCAGCAGATAAATGTTGATAAGACACCGAGTATCTTGATTGCATACGTATGGAGGGTATATAGGTTTTAAGCTTAAATTTGAGCAGACTTCTACTCTCACTCTTTGTGGAATATATTTGTAGAGATTTGATTAAGCTAATTCTCAGAAATGAGAGTTGATTGCAGCTTTAATTAGATATATATAAAATAATAATATAATATATTATAACATATAGTATATATAATATAATAATAAACTGCATGGTAAATAAATTCCACGATATTCTTCTCTTATTCTTGTTGCTGGTTGCTTGCTATTAACAGACGAACTCTCTTTTTAAAGCTAATGCTCTCTTCTATACTTCGATATTCTTCTCTTATTGCTATACGCAATTCGTCGTATTTATGTGCTTGCTATCAACAGACTCTCTTTAAATTGTAACTATGCGAGAGCGGGATCACTATCTCGATTGATCTGTTCACTCTATATAGGCAAAGGGAGATAGCTATAGTCTTATGATATCTATATTCAGCGATGAAAGTTAATGGAATCTAACAGCCTGCTGCAATAATTACACATACTAATTGCAATTTAACAGCAGCAGTTTATCTGCTTATTATTATTGTTAATTAACAAATGTTTAGATATCTAAATTATGTGTTTTAGTAAATAAATAAAAAATAATAGAATAAAGCATACTTAATATTTAATAAAACTATTATATATTATTTTAATTATTTTTTGTTCTATTCTGTCAGTTCTGTCAATATCTGTACATTACTTTTTGTGCATAAATAATACTAAAATTTGAGAAGCTATTCTAATATAACCTTATCTATCTCATCTTATTTATCAAGCATTTACTCTGGCCATTTCCCCCGCTTGTACTCAATTTTCTGCATTAACTCGCTCAATTCTTATCTCTTAATATCAGGTATCAGCTGCAGCTTCTTTTCCTTGACTCTCTTACATTTTCGACATTTACCGTTTGGAGCAGAGTCACACCTCAACCTTCAGCTACCCTTCAGCAGGTCACTTAGTAAACACCTTGCTGCTGTTGTTCTCCACTCTCTCTCTCTATCTCAATCTGGACACTCCCCAAACTATTTGCTTACCGTTGGCTTCCTTCTCTTTCTTTTTTTTTTTGTTTTGCTTATTTTTGTTTTCTGTACGCTTGTTGTTGTATCTAATGTGCTGGGTTGGCATATGGCACACTCGCTTGGCGCTTCATAAAAATGCAAACTTATGCTTTTACCAACTTTTGGCATTGGCAACTGTCCATAGTCCTTGTGCATGATGTCCACTCTATGACCTGCCCCCCTCTTTCACTCTCTCACCCTCTCACTCTATCATTTCTCTGTTGCTCTCTTTTTCATGCTCACACACACGCACACACACACACACACACTTGTAATCCAATTAAAGGTAGCACTGTAGTTGGCTTTTAGCGTGCGGTGTCCGGCTGTTTACCCCACCCCACTGCCCACGCTTGGCCACTGCCATGAGCTGGTCACCTTAAAAGCTTTTACCAATCGACAACTTGCCTTGATTTTCAGCATCAGTGCAAAACTGCGTGGCTGCCAGCTATGTTGTCCTGCCGTTGTCCTCACTGTCTGTCTGCTGTTCGCGTTTTACGTATACTTAATTTGATTTTTCACACAGCCAACCCTCCCCCCACACACACACACCAATAACATACCAAGCCGAACCTCCACACACACACACAACACACAAGCAGTGGTCATGCTCTGATTTTCATGGCGCTCGCACTTGGGCGTTGAACAGAGAAAAAAATCTAATTTCTGTGCAATTTAACGAGACATTTACGTTTTTTCATTTGATTATCTCACAGTCAGTTTGGTAAAGGGGCGCACAACGACAACGACCATGCCCACGCCCCCCACTCTATTCAACTCGACACTCCAAAAAATAAAATAGAAATGATAAAAAACAGAAAACAAAAACAAAACCGTTGATTGTCAAGATTTGGAACGCTTTCAATGAAAATATCCAAAACGCTTGCGACTTACCTTGTCAGTGCAACCTTGCAGTTGCACTCTAGATTATCCTTGCTAGGGTATCAGGACTTGAGCATACACTTGGAGCTGACTGCTCTAAGTACGATAAAAGAGAAAAGAGAAAGTTATTCATATACTATATTTATAATTTTATTTGCATGAAACTATTAAAATACATTTTCATTTCTTTAACTTCTAAAGAAAACAGATTAGAGTCCCTATTTTATATAAATATTATTCATTATTTTCAGTCAATTTATTACAATATATTCATTTATATTTGCTCCTTTTGTATGTATATTAAGTATTTTATTATATGTTTAGTTTATTTATCATTTGCAATAAGTTCATTAGCATGCATTTATTTTTTATACTTTACAGAGAATTTAAATGAAATAACTTACTTTATATACAATTATTTTTATTAATTTTCAATAAATTAACTGCTATATATTCATTAGTTATACTACCTACAGAATACATATTTAATACGCTATTGTTTACTATTTGTAATTAATTAATGTATTTGATTATTTTAAGTTTCTAAATCTCTTTATTTTCATAAAGTTTATTAATGTTTATTTATTTGTTGTATTACTTTAATAATCTAGTTTATATATTGTTATTCTGCATAATTTTCTCTTTCATTCAATGCTATATTTTCAGTAAACTTATAGCAGTCTACTCATTTGATTTACTTAATATTAATATTTCGCTTTAGCCTAATTCTCTTCGATATGTTTTTAGCAGATTAATACAGATTATAAATACTATATATATATATATATACACATAACACTATATATATTACATCTTGCAAGCATAATTTAAGTTATTCTGTGTCCAACATTTGCCACAGCTAAGTTCAAGAGTATTTAGTATTCGGCGAGCAGTTTAAGCCATGGCCAAGTGGTCATGTGCAGCCTGCACTTGCATTTTGTAGCATACTTTTCTGGGCTTTGGTTGAAGTTCTTGTGTAATTTGTTTTATGTGATTGTCCATTGGCTTCATTTTGGATTCACATTAGCCGAATGTGAAAGCGGCAACCACAGCGGCACATACACACACACACACGCACACACACACACACACTCAACTGGTGCGCACAAAAGTATGCAACAAATAGCATATGTTGCATTAGTGGAGCAGAAGAGGAGAGAGCAGAGCGCACACCTTTTGTGTACGTGATGTCATTATGACCAAAAAGGTAAATTTCAACTGTCGCACGCTAAACGACTCTGTGTGTCCTGCTCGTCCTGGCCTGGGATCTCACCCGTTCCGTATCTCTTTGTGGCTGGTTGGCCACCAAATCGCAACTAAACTTCCCCTGCACCGCGCAAATGAACGTTTAATGTATTTGACATTTTGAAAGTCAAACCAAACGGGCAACACAGGAAACAACATCTAAACAGATATAGGTATGCATATGGTTGTTGCACGAATCTATCTATTTCTCTATGCCAACAACTTTCCATTCACATTTGCCATTCGGCAGCAATGTCGCGTCCATTCACATTTGTCATTCGAGATGACCCGATTTTTGTGGTTGCACTGTTCGGATTTTGCGCCTGTTTAGAGTTTAAATGTTCCTGGCTGTGGCATGTGGACAGCACTTATGCATCAGCTGCATCCTTGTTGCTATTGTGCGATTGCCAAATTTGTAATTTAAATAAGGCGTAATTACAGACTCCTCATTGGCAGTGATTAGAATGCCAACACGATTCGCTGAGCTTGTTTTAGATGCACTCACAACTGCCACTGTGAGCGTTCGCTCCACAATGTTTGCTGTTATTTGGGGGAATTGTGCAATAAATGAAGGACCTGTGTGACAACGATTAGGAGGACCATGCGTGCAGCACATGTCGACTCAGTTGACAAGAGTAAAGGCCTCATTAATGTGGCATTTGCGTGCACGCCTGCCTAGGCGGATTCTCTTTTAAAGAATTAGAAGATAACAAGCGGGAAAGCTACTGTTGTGTTATTCATATCTAAACATTCATTTACATGTACTACTTAATATAATAAAAATATAAATAAAAGTAAATTTGAAAGCAATGCATTTCTAAGAGAACATTTATAAATTCATAAAAAATGAAAATAGAAAGAGAAATTCATTACATATCAAAAAGCAAGAGTAATCTCCGACTGGGGTTCGAGCCTACGATCTCTTAGTTGATGTGTCACCGCTCTAGCAACTGCGACTCTGTAATTGTCTGTCTCTGTTGTCTTTCATTGTCCGCTGTGCAAGCTTCTGTTAATGCAGTGATTCTCTCTTAATATCATTCACTCATAGCAGAGAGCGGAAAAAGATAGCGGCGCGAACTGTGAGCAGTGCCGTTATATTTTTTTAGTTGCTGCGTATGAGGCTCCCTTAATAATTCTTAAATAATAAATATTGTAAGATACATGTGCTAAATGAATAACATACATGTGAATAAATAAGAGTAAACTGTTAATTAAACTGTTAATTAATAACTATTTTAAATAAAACTGAAATGAAATTGACAGCAGCGAGGTTTGAACTCGCTTATCTCGGGATTGTCTCGTTGTTGTTGTTACAACTAATATTCTCTTCTCTCTTTTCATCTTCTTTGCTTATGGTAAGCACAAGAAATGTGACAATATATTAAAAAGCAAGCAAATGCTAATGAATTATTGTGGAAAAAGTAGTTCTAACAACTAGGTTGAAACAAAAAAGTATCTGCACTTAAGAAATCAAAATTATTGAAGCTATTTACATAATAAAAACTATAATGACATATACGGCGCCTACTTCAGAGTTTATGTAACATAATAGATTTCTAATTGAAGCACAGGCCAAAGATATTCGCAAATCCCTTTCATTGTCAGCTTTGTAAGCTTCTGATTCAGTGATTCTCTTAATATCGTTCACTCTCAGCAGAGAGCGGAAAAAGAGAGCGGCGCAAACTGTGAGCATTGCCGTTATATTTTTGAGTTGCTGCGTATGAAGATAATGTTATTTCCTCTTAAATAATACATATTTCAAGATACATATGCTAAGTGAATAATATACATGTAAATAAAGAATAGTAGAATGTTAATTAATAACCATTTTAAATAATACTGAAATAGAATTGGCAGCAGCGAGATTTGAACACGCTAAACTTGCGATTTTCTCGCCGTTGTTGTTGCAATTAACATTCTCTCTCTCTTCTCATCTTCTTTGCTTATGCGTAAGCACAAGAAATGTGACAATGTATTAAAAAGCAGACATACATATGTATGCTAATGAATTATTGTGGAAAAAGTAGTTCTAACAACTAGGTTGAAACAAAAAAGTATCTGCACTTAAGAAATCAAAATTATTGAAGCTATTTACATAATAAAAACTATAATGACATATACGGCGCCTACTGCAGAGTTTATGTAACATCATAGATTTCTAATTGAAGCACTTTCCGCGACATCAAACAGTTTCTAATACTCTCAAGCTGCTTAGCAAGTTGCCAATAATTTGCTGTGGTTTGTCAGCAGCGCTAATTGGTTTTCATGTGTTTTCATGGCCAGCTCGTTAGTTGTTGCCCAAAAATGCCGCCCCCAACATTTAGTCTTAATTAGTGTTCGAGCCATATACGAAACTCGGAATGCTAAGGACAATTAATAAGGCGCACAAAATTTGACATTCATTGTTTCCTTCACTTCGTTCTATTCTTTTCGTTTCGTTTCGTTTCTATTCTATTCTATTTTTTTTTGTTTTTGTTTCACATGCTGTCATTTATTTGCTTTTATTTATGCATTATTTTTATGGTCGCCGCTTTTATTTATTTTTTTTTATGGGCCAGGAGTCATTACGCTGCTTTCTTGTTGTTGTTGTTATTTGCTTTGACTAAACAAATATTATGGCCATTAAGTAAATTGGTCAAAAACTGTCGCTCGCTTATTATTGTTTTTGTTTTTTTATTGTTGTTGTTGTTGTGTTTTGGCTCTCCCTCCCTCTCTCTCTTTCACTCTCTCTCTCTCTCTGCAGTTGCCGCTCAAATGTTCGCAATAAATGTCAGCTATTAAAAGCGCTAGAGAACAGAATAATATGGCTTGAAGTCACTTCATAGTTTTGTCTGTTAATGAACCACCCTAAGTTTTTCGTTGGTTGCCTTCTTATTTTTTTTTGTTTTTCAGTTAATTGAACTTGGTATGCGGTCAAAGCAATTAATCAACAATTTTGTCAAGGCGTCGAAGCCAAGAACAGAAAAAATTGAAGATAAAACAAAGCAAAAAAAAAAGTAACAAAGATAAATTTGGCATCAGTGCAATTATGCAAATTGTAAACTTTTTATATCTAATTTATATAGCTTATACCCTATAGATTAAGGGGTATATGGAGCACCTATAAATATGTTCTCATTTTAACAAAAAATGTTAACGAATAATAATATAACAATTTAATAATATTTATTTCAATATATTTTTATATTTGTTTTATAACAACCAATAAATTAATATTAATCGATAATTATTTCAATATAAGCTGCTCGCTTTTCTGAAGGGTATCTATTCTAAACATACACTCAACTTGGTCACATTTACTTGTCTTTCTTTTATGTTTTTTATATATTTTGCTGGTTACGCAACAACCCTTTTAATGGGCATGTGACCTGACCTTGCCTTGTTGTCTCATTAGACGCATAATTACGCCGCTCAATGCTGGAAGCCCGGGGATCTTAAGGCGAAATTAAAAATAAATTACAAGGAAATCCGTGCGACAAATCGAAGGCAAAGCACTGCTGTCGTCAAACCTTCCCCCACCATACCGCTCTAACGCTACCGACGTCGACGACAAACCCCGCTCTTACAAACCTGTCAAAATTAGCGAAATTAATGCGCAAACGAAGCGAAACTGTTGAAACACAAAGAGAAGCAACAAAAAGAAGAGAGAACACAAAAAATGGCGGCGTATGTGTCAAATGCTGAGAAGAACGTGAGTTAACTTGAACCTACGTGGGAATAAGGAAGGCAACGCCCAATGAAATTGAAACATTTGCCGAGTCGTTGAAATTTCCTTTTCTCATTATGCACGGCGACAACCCTAACTGATCCCCCCGTCGCCCTGCCTTGACTCCCATCCATGCAGATTGAAATCCAATTAATGCCGCTGATGGCGAAAAACAAAAAACAAAAGACAAAAAAAAATAAAGAGAAACGCAAAGCTTTCAACTGATTTTTCACCGACTCTCCGCTGCTTCCTTTGATGAGCCAGCGACTTGGAAATGGGCAAGTGAAGGGGGCGTGGCAGTGCTAGGTGTAGGCAGGCAACAGAAATCCTTTTTTAAAATGCCAAACGCGTTGCGGCGTTAAT
The DNA here is from genome assembly GCA_035042075.1 of Drosophila macrospina. Lineage (NCBI taxonomy): Eukaryota > Metazoa > Arthropoda > Insecta > Diptera > Drosophilidae > Drosophila > Drosophila macrospina. The sequence goes on from JAWNLW010000591.1 coordinate 4,093,379, forward strand.
ATGTCAAATTAAAGACTGTGCAAGGGAGACAGTGGCTGCGGTTGGGAAGGGAAGAGAGTGCAGGCGGGAGAGAGGCTTACGCAGAGTGGATCAAAAACTTGCCGTTGACTCCAAAAGCGGCCAACGGGTCCGCAAACTGTCAACACAATAATTGAGGCTGCGTATCGAAAATGAAGTTTGACGAAAGTTGCGCGCTTAACGCGACAGTCAACCCCTGACCTCCTCCGCCTTCCGCTCTCCCCCACTCTACAATTGATGTATAGCTGGTTTAATTAAAGAAGGTTGCGTAGCAAATTGCAAAGCTAATGCGTAAAAAAAGTGGCTAAAACATTTTTTCCGTTAAATTGAAAGCTAGCTAGAAATAGTTGAATAAATTATGTGGTAATATATATAAATCTAGTACGTAATATATATTTATATCTAAATTAATTAATTATCATTAACAAAAGCTTTGTTTAGTACGCATTAAATTATGCTTTAGTCGAAATTACAGCTGCATTAGTTTCCCCAACTGTTGTTATAATTCTGATTAAGTAGAAACTGCATAAAATTCCAAAGCTATTTGGCTTTCTCTTTTTGATATGTGTTTTATTTGTGATAGTCCCTATAAATGTAGTTCAATTACTCAACCGACTGTTAATATTTATGCCAGGCAAACAAAACTACTCTATTAATGTTGGCCACGCGTTTTAACTAATTACCACAGTCCTTTATGAAAATAATACCAGTTTTTCCTTCGAATTGTTCCACTACTGAAACACATTTCAGTATTCGCTCATTTACCAACAAAAAAATATGTTATTTATTTAGTCAGCGCTCATAATACAAATTTATATGTTTGCTTAACAAATTTTGTGCGCTAGATAAACACAAATATGCAGCTGGGGAGTTAGTAATATTCATAAGGGGAACGAAAAAAAGAAACAGCAAATGCAAAAGGTAAATATACGAACATTCCTTTAATATTTTGTATAATTTTCCACTTGACACAAAAAAATATGTGAGCATTAATAAACTTTTGACAACAGAATGGACAACACAATTAGCATGGAATGTTTGCTTTGCTTAATTATTGACAAATGCATTAGCATATGAATTGGGGTGTTCTCAACAGCAATTTCATCCTGTATTTCAATTTATCAAAAGACTCGTTGCACTATTTATACCCTGTATAATTTAGGAAAATCAGATATTAAATTCATGCCATTGAGTCGATCTTGCCATGCTCATCTGTCTATAGTATATTCACTCTGTATTTGTATCTCAGAGAGAGACGTGTACTTGCTCACCAGACTCATGAAACACACTCTCTTATTATTTCGCAATTTGTTTCTCTCTTTTTCGAAGTCGGCGGACAATAAAAAAAAAGAAACAACAACAATACGGTATGCTGAGAGCTGCACTCATTCTCGCAGCAATGCAACAACAAAACGTATGCAAGTGTTGTTGCTGAGCTGAAAGCATAAGCAAAGAAGACTGCAAATAAAAAATTAAGATGCACGCATTCTCTCAGCAATGCAACAACAAAACGTATGCTAGTGTTGTTGCTGAGCATAAAACATAAGCAAAGAAGACTGCAGATAAGCAAATACGAAAAGGAGTTGTTGTAGTTTCTTGCAAGCTAGCAGATCAAGCATTTTGAAATGACAGCTGGGCGAATTATGCATATAAAAGTATAAATACTAAAAATATTGATCTAGTTAAACTGTCATCATAACTCTCTTTTGATAACTGATTTTATAAAAACAGTAATTATAGTTGATTAAATCATTTTGAAAGGCATAAAATTAATAATATTTTTCAAAAATTTCAATAGATAAAATAGAAATTACAAGTTTAGTTTTAACTTATGCTAAAGAACTGTATTTATTTGCAGTCGTTCATAAGCATGACCAAAAGTGGACCTGACTCTTGCCTTACGCTATACATTGCCATCTCTTTTACTCTTTTATCCGTTACTCTTTCGCACTGCTCTGTTGGGGGTCTCTTGGCTGGGCCAGGTTCATGTTTTTGTCTGTTCATATGTGTGTGTATGTGTGAGTGTATGTGTGTATGTTCCCAATTAGATTTTATTGTTTTGGTGCGATTGCAGTTGCCATTGTTTGTTGCCTGCTGCTTGCTTGTTGGTTTGTTGTTGTTTGTATTGTTATTGTTGTTATTGTTGTTGTTGTTGCCGCTGCTGCTGTTGTTTTGGACTTTCTAATTGTTGTTGGTGGTGTTGTTGTTGTAATTAGTGAAGCACAAACAAATGTCGCCTAATGATTCGTTGACTGCCGTCGACGACGACAACAACGACGTCGCCATTTTGTGCCGACTCACACATAAATCTATATATACATATTTAATTGTTGTTGTTGTTGTTGTTGTTGTTGTTGTTGTTGCTGTTGTTATTATTGTTGGTTTATTGGGTGTAATTACATATGTCGCGCTCTCATATTTACATGGCAATTGGGCACAGACATCTGTAAATATGATTTACATACCCAAACGTTGCTAACTTTGAAGGCAGCTCGCTTTAAACTTTGTTCAACCTTGACAGAACTCATTAATGTATTGGCTAAAAATAACCGTTGGCCAAAACAAACACTCTCACACACATGCATATTATAGATCACATCCAAGTTCAATAATAATTAGTTTGAGATTTAATTTTAATTACATTCAGTTGTCAGCTGAGCTCCGTTGAGCTGCCATCTTGTGTTGATGTCCATCCTGTGTGTCGCCTGCGGCGGAAACTGCCTGCCAAGACTGTAATTAATATGGGACCCAAGCCAGAGACAGCTGACGTGCATAGATACACATGCATTCACACACACACACACACACACACACATAAATATATATATATATATATATATACAAATAGATGAGTCCTTCGTCTGTATGTGCGTGTGTCTTGGATTGATGGCCAAAGATGTTTATTTACTTACTGCACGTAAAAGGGTTCTGGTTTCGTTTCATTAAATTTCGCCAGGAATGCTTCAGTTGTGTATAAACACAACAACTTGGACTTGGGGACTGTGGATAGCAAAAGTAATTGACAGCATACAAAATGAAAGACTCATAGAATGGGCAGGGCAAGTGTGGAATACGTTTATAGAGGGTATTACAACTTAATCGAGAAATGTGACACGCTGCAAGAAATATAACATACTAAATTAGTCGCATTTCAAATAATTATGCAATTATACACATTTTTAATCAACAACACAGTGCAATTAAATATTGTAAATTTATAATAATTGAGAATTTTGAGTTTAACTTTTAATTCAATTATATGTTGCTTATATAAAATAATTAAGTATTTTAAATTTACATATATTATATATAACAAGTAAGTCCTTTAATTTATCTATAATATTGTTTTAAATTCACATAATAATTCACTTATATTTCCCTGCTTATAATTAACAATCCTTCTAATAGTTTAGTGCACTTAACTAATTCTAAGCATAAATTTGAAAGTTTTCTAATTATTCCCCACGCATAACATCGTCAATTATTCGCCAGTCTGTCCCACACTCTACAGCAACTGTGCTTTCATCTTAACTCATACAAGTTGCCTGTCGGACTAATGTTTTGGCATTTTATTAGGCCAACAACTTGCAAAGATTTCGTTGGGAAAGAGCCTTGAAACATTTTGTGGCAGCTTTCATCATCATTGGCAGCTGCAGCGTCCATTTTCAGTATTATAGTTTGCGGGAGCAGAGGGAGAAGACAAATCAGCTACTACATCATCAACAATATTTCACTTGATTTAATTTTTGTGCCTTAGTCAGAAAATTTGTTGCAATTTGCACAAGCTTTCCTTGTTGCTTCTTCTGTTCTCAATTTTCCTTCTTTTTTTTTGATGAATTATTATGCGTTACATAATTTTCGCCAGCTCATGACACTCAGCACTGACTGAGATCGTAGGGTGAGGGGTGGATATATTCCCTTCTTTTGTGTGGTGCCTTATGGTGTTATGTCCGACAACAACAAACAAAAAAAAAGGAAAAGGAAAAGTTTTTGGCTTTTTGGCCTGGCCAAAGCGGAGCTTCATTTTATTTATGCATGCCTAATTTATGAAAATTTGATGTACTTGTAAGCCATTTCGGTGGGATACTTTTTTATTTGTTTGTGCACATAACCGCAACACATGCACAGCTATCTGAGCAACTCAACTCAATACACAACTCATCTGAACTGAAGAGAACGCAAGTCAACTCAACACAACTTAATTCACCTCAACTTAACTCAACTCCAACTACAACTCCAACTCACCAGAACGAGCTGAAAATAACTGTGTGTGGATGCTGTCGATTCTCAATGCTGGCAAGCTCTTTTTTTCACGCTCTGACCGCGTTTCAAAAACTTGCGCCTAAATAAATTACTTGTAAAACTTTTCAAATACTCGTAATTCTACATGATGTTGTTGAGGTCGTCAACGCAACGCAACGCAACTCAACTCAACTCTCGTTGCAGCCCCCTCTCCCCAACCAACTTGCGCTCTTTTTCGATATTACTCGAAGAGCCAGCGACGTTATCGTCAAACTTTACTAAACCAACATAAATACCATTTACTGCAGAAAGTTGCCAAACGCAGCAACAACAAGAACAGCAACAACAGATAGACGGACAGACAAGCAGACAGACGGACAGAGAGGCAGACAGACAGACAGACATACGCACAGGACGCAGCTTTCATAAAAATGAGTGGATCCTGTTGAACTGTACATTTCAAAGTAGTCAACTACTTGGTTACTCTTTAAATTATCAATTTCAACTCTCTTTGAATTTTACTCTCTCTTTTATTTACACATTTCATGCGTTATTAAAAATGTATATTTAGATTTATATTTTACAGTCAACAAATGTACATTTCTATTAATTAATAATTTAAGAAAATCAGAGAAATATTTATAATTCTTAGAATTATTAATATTATTTAAAGTTATTTAGGGTATTTTGAAGTGTTTTAAGTTGTGATTTAGATTTATTTGTATTGTTAAGAAAACTTATTTTCTTTCGACTGATTTCTAGGATATTGTTTAGAAATTATTAAGTTAAAATAAGTCTGCAAATAGTTCTTAAGTAGTTAAATATTTAAAGTTATGCATAAACTAACAAATAAGTAGATTTTACTATATTCAAACTAAATAAATGTAATGATTTATTTGTACGACTAATTTCATAACATTTAAAATTTGCATTTAATTCTTTAATGTTTTAAATATATTAATAAAGTATTAAAATGCCCAAAATACTTGATATTAAATAAAAGATTAAAGAATTGTAAATATTATTTATATTTCTAATTATCATTGCATTACATTAAGTCCTGCATTCCTATTTTCTAGCTTTGATTGCTACGCTAATTATATTTTCAACATTTGTAACAAATTGCTTCAAAAGACAGAGCATGCCTCTGATAGATACCCTAGCTAAGAGCATACCACAAAAACTTTGATATGTATGCATAATGTGTTGCCTACTTTGCGCTCTGTAACCATTCAAAGCAGCTTCTGCTTGGAGTTTTCCCTCTCTTTTTTTTTTTTTTTTATTAGTAGATGCTTCGATTTCTCTGCTACTTTCAATGGCTACCTTCACTCTAAGGCTTCAGCCGCTCTGACTCATACTCGCTGTAACCCAGATTGTAGCACTCTCATAGCCCGCAAACATATAACGTTTATTTTATTGACTTTACACACACACGCACACATACACGGACACACACATTGCATTTGGTTGGGGCTGCTGATTGTAGTTGGTGACTGTGTGTGCGTGTGTTTGTGTGTGTGTGAAGACTTTCTAATAAGTTGCCGCCATTCGTATCGACAACAAGCGAACAACAAGCAACTGTTCATCAATACTTTTGGTCGACAAACAGAGGCCAGCTGCAAATACATTGGCAAGAGACGCAACTCCCAAAAAGTAACAACAAAGTTGTAAATTTCTGTGTCAAAGTGTCTGTCTATTTGTGTACATGTCTATAGGTGAGCCTCTGTCTGTCTGTGTGTGTGTGTGTCTTTCTAGATTCTCATATTTGTTACTTTGTCTTGTACCTTGCAACAGTCGACAATTTTGATATAGGGACCGTTTTATATATTTAGTATCAATATTTCGCATTGTATCTTGTATCTTGTTTGCCGCCTTGTTTAGAGCCCCAAGAAAACTTTTTTTTACGCATAAATAAAGTTTTGTAGGTTTGACTAAGGTTTTGGGGGGTTTTGGCAAGTTAAGCACCCTCGATGCAACCTCCTCCTCAAAAAGGGGCTGCTGAGCACACTTAAGCCTCTCCTGCCACTCACTCGCCGCTCCCCTCTGCCTTACTTTGTTCGGGACAAAGTCTTTTGAGGGTTGTTGCTAAGACTGAGGCTGCGAAGCTATTCGATTTGTGGGAGCATGTAAAGTTAATTTGAATATAAGCCTGTTTGATTTCATGATCAAAATTGATGGGGTTTCGGCATCAAAACCCAAGAAACACAAAAACCCAAGTAACACAAAAACCCAAAACGTTTTATTGAAATTTCCTAATAAATGCGGGTGCAAATCGTATCCAAAACTGTGCAGTTTCCACGTTTAATAGATACTCCTTTTATATGTATTTTACAAGTTGAAGCTGAGCAACTGATAAGCTTGATAAAATTTAAATAAAACTGCTGTAGTTTATAATATTCGAATTTAGAAAAAAATGAAATATATTGCAGATATTTTATGTCAAAGTTATTGAATATATTTGATGAATTATTTTAATTAAATATACATTATAACTATTCAAACTAAATATTATTTTTATAAATACACTTGTTCATTAAACTTAGTTTATATCAACAAAATTTAATATATTTTATATATCATTTAAATTAAATAGAAATTATATACATTTAGCTTAAATATTATTAATATTAATAAGCATTATTTAAATATGAAAACGATTATCAAATTAACTTAGTTTATCTCTCAATAAGTGAATATATATTTAATATAAAATAAATATTATATTAAATTTAAATAATATATTTTTACCCTAAATATTATTTATAATAATAAGCATTATTTAAATAGTGAAACACTTGTTTATATAAATGCCATTGAAAATATTTTATATATTACATAAATTAAATTTAAATACTAAATATTTAGCTTAAATATTATTAACATTAATAAGCATTTTTTAAATATGAAAAATATGAATATGAAAACACTTGTTTATTAAACTAAATTTAATTCTCAATAAATCAATATATATTTAACATAAAATAAATATGAAATTAAATTTAAAATTCATATATATTTAGCGTTAAATATTATTAATATTAATAATTGTTTAATTAACTGTTTAAAGAATATATATTTAATATAAAATAAATATTAAATTAAATTTAAAATACACATATACTTAGCTTAAATATTATCAATATTAAAAATTGTTTAATTAACTTAGTTCATCTCTCAATAAATAAACATATATTTAATATAAAATAAATATTAAATTAAATTAAAATACTTGTATACTTAGCTTAAATATTATTAATATTGATAAGCATTATTTAAATATGAAAACAATTGTTTATGTAAATGTAATTGAATATATTTTATACTTTATTTAAATTAAATTTAAATGATATATTCTTACCCTAAATATTTTTAATATTAATAAGCATTATTTAAATATGAAAACACTTGTTTAATTAGCTTAATTTAATTTTATTTTCTGTGCTCAATTCAAATAGTGAATGTCTGCAACCTGAATATATATCGAGTTGATATTCCTCACTTTGAATTGAGGTTACATATTGAGGCTTACATATTTAAGCCAAATCAAAAGACTTGCATAATTTGAGGCATTTCATGAGCTCCATTCACAGGTTGTTTTGCGATTTTTGTTTATTTCATTTGGCCTCTCTGAACTGTCTTAACGATAATAGACTTTGAATGTCGGACAAATTTGCAATGTGTACGCATACTTTAGGCAGTCACTGTTGCGATACCAGGGCAGCCAAGCAGCTAACCAGCCCCTTTTAGCCTGTTGCGCAACCCTTTCACATATGTTTGCCCCATGCTGAGGGCTTATAAATAAAATTCAATAAAACTGAACCGAACTGTCACCAGCAGAAGCCAAGCCCTCGCTCTGCCTCTCTCTGTCTATCTGTCTGTCTCTCTCTCTCTGTCACTCTCTCCATTTCACTCAGCGCGTCGTCGTCAATAATAACATTAAAACATTTTCTACATCAATGATGCATGACGGACATACATCAATACGTCATTCAGGGCCATACAGCTGAGGCCGGGTTATGTTGCATACATTTAGGCTGGCACTTTGTAAACTCCTTTTCATAAGCAAGCGATCTAAGGCAGGCAGGCAGGCAGTCTGTCAGTCAGGCAGTCAGGCAGTGGGGTAGTCAGTTAGGCAGTCAGTCAGGCAGGCTGAACTGATTGATTTACATGCTTTGCCATGCGCGAATAGCGCGACATTCGCATTGACATGGAAGGGCATTGGACAGGCGACAGGTTTTACTTTTTAAAAGCTGAATGTATATCGAATTGCTGCTGCCACTGAGGCGCATAATGAAGCAGGCAGAAGCAGCAGAAGCAGTAGGCAGAAGCAGCAGCAGCAGAAGCAGCGGGGCAGCAGCAGCATCGGGGCAGAGCAGGGGGCAGCAGCGGGTCTCGCATTAAATATCAATTTCGTTTATCTGGGCGCCTGTTCCTGAGCCCACTTAGTTGTATTAGACAACCACACAGCCACCAAATTGCCAACAATTTCCTTTATTACAAGTATTTTCACTCCCCACACACGTATGCCTGTGTGTCTGTGTGTCTGCGTGTGTGTGTGCGTGTCTGTGTGTGTGTATGTGTCTGCTACGTGTTACAGCCGCCAGCTGCTGCAGTAGCTTACAAAAATGTGTTTCCTAGCCCATAGGCGCGCATTACTATAAATTTTTGTTTAAAACATTTTACAACAACAACAAGAAGTTGCGGGTGAAGGGGATGCTGGCCTACAGGTGTGCCAGAGTCTCTTTAAAGCAGTGAGCAGCTACAACTTTTATGTGCTACATACATTCCCCCCTCCACACACACAAACACACACACACACAGTGAACAATATATGAAATAATCTTGCTGCCTTTAGAAATCACAATTTTATTGACAACTCAAGTTCTTGTTGATTACTTGAGTGTGTGTGAGTGTGTGTGTGTGTGTGTAGCAGACAGATAACATACATACACACACACACAGACTCTCGCACACTCACGCACACCCTTTTAAGTTTATTAAATTTGGCAATTTCTTAGACCTGCCTACGAGCTCCTTAGGTCAGCTGTCCAGCGCATCTACTGCTGCCGCCCCTCCCTCTAACTCTGTCTCTCTCTCCACCCACACCTACTCAAATCCCTAGCGATTGCGTGCCTAATGCTTCTGTTCATGTTTTTCTTAACGCTTTTCTCTCATTTTTTTTGTTTTACTTTTTTTTTGCTATTTCCCGTTTGTGTAGCAGTCGAACAGGGTATGCTGACTATAAGGTGCGGCTTGTAACATAGTTTAAACAATATTTTTAGATGTAATACTACTCAAAGTGTGTAAATAGTAATAATTTCACTAATTTAGAATATTATGCAAATCATTAATTTAATTTTTGTCATTTTAAATTAGAATATAAATGTCTTGCTATTAAAATTAAATTATTACACTAATAATTTATGGTTTGCTAAAGTTTTTTTACTCTAAAGACTTTTGTTATTATTTCCGAATTAAATAATAATAAATAAATTAAATTAAATCAGTAGATAATTTATTTAAAGTAGCTCTTTACTTGTGCAATTGCGACTAAATAATAATTGAATCATTAAGTTATTTAAAAATAAAGACTTTTCATTTTATTAACTGATAATAAATAAATTAAATTTAATATGTAGGTAATTTTTTTTAAGTATCTAAATATCTATGCAATTACGTGCAAATATTAAATAAATTATAATTGTATCATTAAGTTATTTAAAAATAAACGATTTACATTTTCAAATGAAATGATAATAAATAAATAAAATTTATTAGGTGAGTAATATTTTTTAAATTACTTGTACAACTAAAAATCTATATATATATATATATATATATATCTGAATATTAATTGAATCATTAACTTATATAAATAAAATGACTACTGATATTATTTTCAAATCAAATAATAACAAATATATTAAGTTAATTAGGTCAGTAATATTTGCTTGTACAATTACGAATTATTATTTAATATATAATAATTGAATCATTTAAAAAAACACTTTTCATTTTCAAATTAAACAGTACTAAATAAACTAAATTAATTAAGTCAGTAATATTTTTAAAAGTATACAAACACTTGTACAATTAAGAATAAATATTTATTATATATTAATTGATTTCTTAACTTATCTAAATATAAAGACTTTTGATATTTAAATCAGCAAAACAACAGCAATTAAGAATAAATATTTAATATATAATAATTCAATCATTAACTTATCTAAATATAAAGACTTTTGATATTTAAATCAACTAATAATAAATAAAGTAAATTAAATGGGTAAGTTATTTCTTTAAAGAAGCTAATTACTTGTACAATTGCGAATAAGTATTTTAATTATTAACAGATCGTTTAATTATAATAATTCAATATTCTCTCGTGTTAATTTATGTATTTACATTTAATTACCTACATAATTACGCATATTTATTTGCCTTAGACAACTTTAACTTGATAATTAAAGTACTTTTTGATAATTAAAGTACTTTTGCATACGTTCGATTGCATTCCCTTCTCTCTCAAATGACTCCCATTTTGTAGAGTACATCCAGTTCGTTGTGATGCTCTTGAGTTACGTAGCCGCTGCGCTACATTATTTTGCAGCTTTGGCACTGACAAGCCGTTTTGAGCGAGTGTCTGAGGGTCGTGGGTGGCGATGTGGATCGGGGGGATGGGATGGGAGACGAGAGAATTATGGAAAAGGTTTTTCGGTGCGCTGTCATACATATTTGAGAGGTCGTTTTGATTGATTAGCACTTGTCAAATGGCTCCATATGCATTTTTTGTCAAACATTTCTCTGCAATTTGATGTGTTGACAAAGTCATTTTTCCAACATTTCCAAATGCATTTCTAGCAGTCGGATGCTAATCAAATATTGTTGTCAGTCAGTTCAGACCAGGCCAGAGCAGCTCCAAATGCGGCGACGTTTATCAAAGTCATTGAACTAGGCAGTTCGTTAAGGGGGAGGAGAAAAAGGATTTTCCTTAGTCACTCGTATTTATCTTACTGCTTTCACACGCAAAGCAAAACCTCAATTTTGTTGTATGCTTTTATTTTCTCTCACTGAGACAAGTTGCCAAGTTGGCTTTAAGACTTCAAATTCAAATTCGTTCTATTTACTTTTAGCCTATGCTATGCAAAACAGTTAGCAATGCACTTCTTACAATTTACAATAAAAAAATTTTAGAATAGATTTAATAGAAAAGACATTCAACTATCGAGAGAAGAATTCCCATTGTTTTGAAATCGTTTAAGCCGCTTTATAAAGCTGTCGATTGTCTATTTAAATACTTAACAAAAGTCAAATTAAGCTCAAAGTTAAGTTTCTAGAATTTATAATTCATAATCTTTTTTTGGGTATTAATTTGCAAATAATTTATATAAAAATCAATTGAATCAATGAACGTTTAAACATTTATTTCTAGTAAGCGATGAATGCTCTATTTTTAGGCACATTCTTAAAGCATTTCACAAGCTTTTTGCTGGCTCTACTCACTGTTTGATAAATAAGTTGGAAGTTCGATAGAATTTATTGCAATTTCCATTTCATTTGGTCGCATTTGAGGCAAACAGCAGCAATTCATATAGCCAAGTTAGTCTCAAGGCTTGCCACTTCATCACATTGTTGGGGCTATTTCTTTACCTGGTTTTCTTTTGTGGTGGGGGGTATAGAGGCAAACACTGAAGGCGTTTAAGCCCATAAAACTATTGGACCAGCCACATGAAAGATTGAGAGAGAGAGAGCGTGAGAGAGGGGGAGGGGGGGGGCATTTAACCATTTGGCACTGTGGCCAAAATTTATAAGCGCCTTGCGTCCGTTTTTGTTGCTGTTGTTATTTAATACGGAACCCCAAAGCAATTGTTGTAGTTGCTATAAATAAAACAAGTTACACACTGTGAAAGGTGTGGGTGTATGCGTGTGTGTGTGTGCGGCGCACTTTATATAAACTTAGATAACAAACAGCATGGTTATTTATTTTTCTTAATATTAACGTCAACATTCAGCGCACATGTTGCACGCACAGTCGAACCCAAAGCAACCCCACAGACACAGACGTAGATAAAGTCATTTACACATACAGACACACACACGCACACACACACACACACATACACACAGTGGGATAGAGAGACTGTTGTAATATTTGTTGCCATCTTACAGGCGATGCGAGGTGTGCAACTAAATCACATCAACAGCGATAGAATTTATAACTGTTTGTCTGTGCCTGCTTCTCCCTGTGTGTTTTGTTTTTGTCTATACATATATGTGTGCGTTTGTGTGCGTATTTGTATATTTATGTTAGCGTATATCTACTTAGCGTTGCTTATTTTGACTTTATTAAGCCAAAACACGTTGCATAGCAGCTAAACACGCTCATATAAATACAACTCAAGTCAAATGTCTTGACTTAGCTACATCTTCCCTGACTCTACGTAGTCGCTGTTCTGTTTGAGATCTGTTTGCGTGTATATTCAGTGTTTTGCGGTCTTGGCCAAGATGCAATTTGGCGTACAATTTGCAAGCTTACACTGCACTAAATAGTACAGTTGCTTTCACATTATATAAATATAATAAATATATTTATTTATTTACTAAATAATCCATTTGAAGGATAAACAATAAGTTGATTAAATAAATATAAATATTGATAGAGAATAGATCAAAGTATTACTTGCATTAGCAAATGTAATCGGTATTTCAATTAAGTACCACTTTCTGCTCTCTTATTCCCTTAAGCAACTCTTATTTAAGTGCTTACTATCAACTGACTAACTCTCTCTTAAATTTGTCACTCTGCGCGAGCGAGATCACTAACTGCATCGCTCTCTTTATTCTATATAGGCAAAAAGAGATAGGCGTACACTGTCTGTAATCAGCGATGGGAGTTTATGCAGTGATGGGACATCGGAACAGCCTGCTACTTAAACGAAGCACTAATGCTTTATTAATCTGCTTCTAAATATATATATTTGAATATATAATATATATTTCCCTTTATACTTATATATTTATTGAAATTAATATTACTATAATAAAATTATTAGCAGTTGCATAACTATATATGTACCTTTGCCAAGTTTCCTTGCAAATTGCACTACCCAAACATCTTGCAGTGTCTGCCTTTATGTCAGTCAAGCCTTTCCAAACGCTTGCACCTCAGACCACGTTGCTGCACTTGAGGCGTTGCCATTTGATATCCCAACCGCACACACCCACACAGACACACACGCCCACATGCACACTCACCTGATGGTGCTGCTGCCTGAAGGACATTTTCATTAATCTTGCTCACAATTCTGAGGTTCTGCCGTTGCCTATCCGAAATACTCACACAGTACTCAACAGCTTCACACGCATCGCTGGCAATACACGCACGCTAATTTTTCATCATCAGCGTCGAGCGTCGAGCGTTGAGCGTCGAGCGGTGACAATGGCCATGTTGACGATGTTGCACAGGATCCGGTACAGGGACGGCTACTGCTATTGCAACGGCTCCTGTGGGGCAATGTGGATAATACGGAGACGGGGCTGCTAGTTGCATGTGGTGTGGGTATGGTTTTCCATTTCGTTGCCATGTGCAATTCATCAATATCATTTTATCAATTTTCACCGCTGTCCAACAAGGACACACTGCCCAGTCCCAACAACCCTCTCCCCCCCATGCAACAACTCGCCTCACTCACTCAACTCAACTCAACTGTATATCACATTGCAATTTGTTGTCTATTTGCTGAAGGATATGCAGATTTGCCTGCGCCTCAATGCCCATTCCCACTTCTCTATCTCTCTTACTCTCTTCCTCTCTTACCCCAGCGCCCGCTCACACGCTCACAAGCTCCCACGCTACCTCACTCACTCTCTCTCTATCTCTCATTTTTTCTGCTGTCGTTTTTCATATGCATCGACACGTATACATATATATTTTTTTCGCTCAGTCTGTCTGACTGACACGAGTGTCTCTGTGTGCGTGTGTGTGGGCATACAGTTATAGGCGTGGCGTATTTGCTCTCTGCCAGCATTGACGTCGACGCCGCAGCTGCAATCGCCGTCGCGTTTTGCAACTGTAATTCAATTTTAACAATTTTTCAACTGTGTTATTGACGTGACTGACGCATCGACTGGTGATTTGTTGCTGCCACCTTCGCTGCTGATATTTCTGCTGCTGCTCTTGCTGGACATGGACATGGTCTCCCCCCTACCCTACTTGCCTCAGCCACCCTCCCACCGCATTCACATAACCCTTTCTCACTTGTTTGTGCGTGTTTGGGCTCTGTGTGGCTTCTGTTTGGTCATTTGTTATTTGCGTTGATTTTTCATGGGGACATCCCTACTCCCATCCCCCCATGTCCCCCTTCTCGCACACTCTGCTTCTTCGCACTCACTCAGGTATATCGCATATCGCATATCGCTTTTTATAATCAAATATTGAGCTGCAATTTTGGGCAAAGTTAATTTGTACGCTCCATGTTTGGTTTATGCACTCAATTTACTCACACAACATTTCTGCAGCGTTACAACGAACGGAATTACAACAATGTTAATATATGCAATGTATTTATATTTCTGATTTCACTTTAGTCAATATCACACAATCACAAGTGGAGTTGTAAAGACTTTTCACTAGTTGACATTGTAAGGGAAACTTAAGGAATATAGGAATTAAAATATATACTTTTTGTTATTGTTTTATAAGTAGAATTGCACAAAACACCAATAACTGATTTGTTCTTTATTCTTTCTAATTTCCCATATTGTTATTTTATTTATATCTCAAATTTAAATTATAAACTAATTTTAGTCTTTATTAATTATTGAAATGAATTTGTAATTAAAAAATATTCTAATTATAAATAAATATATATTATTTCTACTTTATTGTTAATATTGTCATTGGTCGAAGTTACATAAATATAGAAAAGAAATCAATATATAAATAAAAAAAATAGATAAATAAATGAATTGATAAATAAATAGATAAACAAATTAATAAATAAATAAATATATGAATAAATAAATAAAATACCAAATAAATAAGGAAATAAATAAATAAAGGAAATAAGTAAACAAATAAATGAAGAAATAAATAACTAAATGTATAAGTAAATGAATAAATAAATAAATTAATTAATAAAATAAATAAATAACTAAATGTATGAGTAAATGAATAAATAAATAAATAAACAAATAAATAATGAAATAAAAAAATAGATAAATAAATAAATATATATATAAATAAATAACTAACTAAATTAGTAAATAAATAAATAATTAATAAATAGATTTATAAATAAATAAATATTTAAGATACAGATTGATTCAAATTTTAAGAAGTTATATTAATTCTTTAACTATTTTAACTATCCAAAATACTCAGACATTACTTTTACTATTCGAAACTTCTGTGAAGTTTAATTAAATTAGTAACAAGTAATTGTATAATATTCACATTCTCATTTAATTAGTTTAAATTAAGGATATTAATAATTACACTTTCTTTTCCAACATATTCGCTACAATCGAGCTTAGATTTCACATGAAAATATCAACTTATTTTATTAATAATACAACAACATAGAAATCCAATTTAAACACACAATTAAATATACATACAGAATACATTTTTAATTATTGTTATTGACCCACTTGACTGACCAAGAAATTGCGCAACTGATCGCATTTAAAACTGTTGATTTGTACTTCATCATTAGGAGTCAATCGAAGTGTATAAATACAAAATGCATTTGCAGTGACCCACAACAGAACTGTAAAGTATTCAATGGCTGGTAAATTGCGGATTCAGTAATTAAACTAAATACCACACAGACAAACAGACAGACAAACAAACAAACAAACAAATAGTGCAGCACATGATATGCCTCATTGCTTGAATTGTCCAGTCAAATTTCACGCATCGCTGCTGTGTTACCTGAGTCAAAGTGAGAGCGAGAGAGAGAAAGAGAGAGAGAGAGAGAGGAAAAACAAAAATAAAAAGCCACAACTTTGTTATACAAAATACAAAATAGTGGCAATTTGTTTGACGCTGTTTTCGGTTTTTCGTGTGATTTGTGAGTGCAATGCGAACAATGTGCACAAGTATCTGCCAGATACATTTCCTTTTTTTATAACTGTGTATTTCTGTTGCAAGCACCGCAGAGTCAGTGCCACATGTGTCGGTTGTTGCTAGCCCAACTAAACTAGAGAGAGAGAGAGCGAGAGAGCGAGTGAGGGAGTCTGAATGAGAGTTCAACTGCCGTTCAATTGCTGCCAGCTTGATGATTAGAATAATTAGCTGCCTGCCTCTGTTTTGTATCTGCCACGCGTTGCGGCACGTTCCCATCTCCCATCACCCATCACCCATCTCCCGTTTACCGCCAGCGAGGCAGTCAATGCCAATCATTAGGCATCGCTTGCTGTAAACAACGTGCGCCTATTAATAGACACCGCAGCGCTACCAGTTTTCAGTGCGTCAGTGCGTGCAATTGTGTGCCTCAAAGTATTTATGAATGATGCCCCAACGGCTGTTTTCGACGCTGCTTGCCACAGAAGAATGCACGTTTTCTTCTTTTTTTTTAGGCAGCTAACTGAAGGGCAAACCCTGCCAACAAGCGGACGGGGTAAGAAGCCAAAACAGTAGGAGCTGAGTTCAGTTTTCCAAGAGGGGTAACTACTTGTACGACAGCGGAGACATACAAACACAACTGGGGAAATTTCCCGAAATGTTGGAAGATCTTCTGCTTCTGCTGGGGCAACGGTGTATTTGAAGCCATAAGAAAGCCGTTAGCAGCGGGGAAATATAGTGGAAGCAAAGCAGCGTAAGCAAAATGAAGCAGGGGAAATTGTGGGCAAATAAATTTCCCTAAACGTTTTTTCCTTAAATGTTATTAAAAAGCACTTTATGAAGTCTCACTTAACATTTCTGTACTGTTTACTGCGTTTTTATACATTTATTTTTTATGATAAAATTAAATTAAATGTTGGAAATATTAATAAAGTAAAGCAAAATAAATAAACTAACAATAAACACATAAAACAATACTTTTTAGTTTCAACAAATGTGTGAATTAATAAAATAGCATTTATTTGTAGAATGTTTAAATAATTTTATGCAATTTATTTTAAAAAATATATATATGTATATCAAATTGATATTTTAATTAAAAATATCCCATAAACACAGTTTTTATTTGTACCCCACGTTAAGCGCACCCCTTCAAGCGAATTCGCCGCAATAAGCGGCGAATTTACGAACAGCACGACTTCAACACATGCGCACTTTCCAGTGGGGCAACGACGATTGTCTGGCACTAAATTCCAGGCGTATTAAGAGCGGCGCCTCAGAAGCCGCGACATTGTACCTATGTGTGTGTGTGTGTGCGTGTGTGTGTGGGAGAGGGGATATGCAAGAAGACAGCCAAAAAGAGAAATATTTTCAAAGCGAGCCGAAAAAGGAAAAACGTGGCACAAACTTTTTGTGCAAAATCAGCGAAAACATGAAACGACATAAGTATGTCAAAATGCATGGAGAGATAGCAGCGTACACACACACACACACACACACACACACATACACACACACAAACACACGCATACACAAACACACAGAGGCAGCAATTGAGAGACGAGGGCACGTACTTATATAAAAGGGCCTAGAGTACTTTATCGTATATGTATAGTATATATATACGTATATGTGTGTGTGTATAGGCCCCCTACACACACACACACACACACACACATGGACACACTCGTACTTTGTATTTGTGACGCACATAAAGCAGACGACAGAAGAAGGAAAATGAAATGTGAAATGTTTGGATGTTTGGTCTGCTGCTGATGCTGGGTGCCGCCCAAATGATTTGCGCCAGTGTAGGTGCCCCAACAACAACAACAGCAACAACAGCAGCAACAACAACAGCAGCAGCAACAATTCTTAAGGGGAGCCTTTTGGGGCCTTATGGAGCCTTTTGCCTGATGTAGCCACGGCAACGTCAATCACAGCGTCGAGCGCAAAAGTGGAAAACAACAATTTTTTGCCATTGACTGTAAGACTATATGTATGTGTGTGTGTGTGTGTGTGTGTGTGTGTGTGTGCGAGAGCAAAACAAAACAAAACACACAGAAGATAAATAAAAAATACGGAAATACATACAAATATAAATATATATATATACATATTTATACATCTTTACATATATACATACATTTATATATATATATATATACATATATATATAGATATGTATGCATTTTATTCAGACAAAAATCCATATAATTCAATGGATTGGCTGAGAGAGCAGCCAACAACACGAAATGAACACAACAGAAAGCAACCGCAGATTATGCGGAAGGAGTGAGCGACAGAGACAGCGAGAGAGAGGGAGCGAGGGAGAGTTGTTCGAAAGATTGGGACATGATGAGAACGTATTGTGAGGCTGGCCAGTCAGACATATTAATGGCAAAATGATTATGATGGCACTAACTGACTATAAAAGGCCAAACGATGGGTAGGGGAAGTGTAGCGGTGTGGGGGAGGGGAGTAAAGAGTTACAGTCCATGCACACACAATATGTAGCACAAGCGAAGAGCTTTAAGTGCGGCAACAACTAACTGACTAAACACTGAGCTGAAAGAGCAATTGAAATTAGCAACAATAATAATAAATAAATGTAGTAAAATTAACTAAAAAAGATGCTTATTGATGATTAATAAAATAAGACAATGCATAACTGGAAATATTTAATAATCATTTCAAAAAACGCAATTAAATTGCTTAACAAAGTTCTAAGTTAAGCATTAAATAACTACTGTAGTTTGCCAATTAAATTTAAACGATTTTTAAGGCATTTATAATTGAATAACTTTAATATATTTCATTTTCTCTTCAAACTTAAACTTTAATGATTGAAAGCTCAATTTAAAAATGATTTATTATTGTAAAATTGCACGTTAAATTATTAATATATGCAAATATTTATTTTCACAAAAAAATAGAATATGTGTTCATTATTAAATATAATAAATTTGTGGCCTGTACATTTAATTAAATAACACAATTAATATGGACAAAGAAATTCCCAACATGAATTATTTATGAATATATTTGCATAATTTTATTTAAATAGTTAAATAAATAGTGTAATTGGCGCTTCACAACTGCCTCTCTTCTTAAGTTCTCTTAAGTTGTCAAGCCACTCTGCGAGAGCGAGATCGCTAACTCGATCGCTTCCCTTATTCTATAAAGGCAGAGCGGGACAGCCACAAGATGTGGCTCTCTGTAATCTGAGATGGGATGGAATGCAAGCTAGTGATGGGACATCGGCAAAGCTGTTCAACTGCTGTTATAATGTATAATAAATAAATAGCGATAATAATCGAAATAATAAAACTAATGAAGAAAATATCATAATAATAAAATATAATAATTATTAATAACACTTAGAAATGTGTAAATTAAAAATATAAAAACTAAGTTATATAGAAATTCTGGTAGCTTAAACAAACTCTGAAACATAAAATGGAACTTTCTACATTTATTAATTTCAGCTTACAGTTAACAAAGCAAACTTAAGCTAAAGAAAAAACTTATAAATTTGGCGTAAAAATGCAAAATACTTAAATCAGTTTTAACATTTTATAGAATATGCAAACGCAATATTGTTAGTAGTTTAAGCAAGGCAATTGCAACTAAGGATTATTATAATTAAATCATGGATAATTTCCACTTCATAAGTTATGCAAATCTTAACGGCTTGAGAAATTGTCAAAAAGAAGTTTCTTGCATAAGGAATATATAAACAGCTGTTTGAGATTCCTCTGCTTCTTCTTTACTGTTTCGTTTATTTATTTCTTTTTATTTTTTTGTTTCTTATTATTGCTTTTTGTTCTGGTGCTTGGCTGGCTTTGGCACCTGCTGAAATTGCCACACCTCCCCGTGATAGTCAACCCACGAAACGCCTCTCGCCAACACTTTCGGTTTTCTTAGCTTTGCCACTTAAATGCCATTTTTCTCGGAACAATATAAAAATAAAGGAAATTCGAAAAAAGAAAATAAAATACTTGCTTCGCGGAACTAAAAAACGCCAACAACAGAAACCGGAATCTGAGCTGAATTTGTGAGGGGGAGGAGACGGAAACCGCGTGCAGCAAACCAACCAGCCGAAAGTTAATCCTCCCCTCAACACGCTCCCGCCCCCACCACCACACCACTACAAGCACCCCAAACGCTTTGGTGGCAAACTAGCAAACGCCAAGACCAAGACCAAGACCAAGCGCCACGTTAATTAGATTTTGCGGTTTTTGTGCTGTGCAAAACTTCAAAAGCAAAAGCAGAAGATGAAGCAGCAGCCGAAGCAGCAGCAAAGCATTCGTCGACCAAAAACCAGGCTGCCAAACGCCAAAATGTATGCTTTAAAAATTGTTTGTGATACAACATCAAATTGAAATTGAAATTGAAATGGCTGCGGGTCGCAGCAGCAGCAGCAGCAACAACAATATCAACAATAGCAACAAAATCGATAAATAAAACTTTTTACAATGCGGCAACACTTTCACGCCCCCTTTGACACCACGCCACACGCTCCCCACCACTCCCCCTAAGCAACAAGCCTCTCCTCGTGGCATTGAAAAACCGCCCGAAAGTATGCAGCAAGTTTTTTAAGCAATTAGTGTACAATTTCTTAATTTATACGCTGTCGCCAATTTATCAACATACACACAGGCAAACACACACACAAATACTTATGCTCATAGAGAAGCAGCAGTGAAGGCAGCGACAGCATTTGCTAAGAGCAACAGAGGGAGAGAGAGTGAGAGAGTGAGAGAGCGAGGGAGGAAGGCAGAGAGATCTACGCTCTGGCAAAGTGAAATATTATTATGAGTACGTGTTGGGCAGCCGCCCGTCAAGTTGTGTGGGCAAAAAACCGCCTCGAAGAGTGATGTGGGGGGGGGGGGAAGAGACATGGCAATTGGAAAAGGTTGAAAGGGTTGCGCTTTGGCTCTGCCTTTGCCTGTGGCTTAAGCATATGCTATTTTGGCATAGTTTTTGGGTCGCAAGCGATGAAATATGAAATATGAAATACTATTTATAAACTTTAACTCACACATATGCATATATATATATGTATATGTATAGATGTATATGTGCTTATCAAAGCATTGAATGCTGCGTTGCCTTTGGCTGAGCTTGGCTTGTGGCTGTTAATTAAGTTATGATGGCAAGCCGCAAACATATAGCGTTGGCATTTGCCTCCGCTGGCTGTAGTGCCTTGGCCATCTTAGGCCGCTCGTCAGCTTATGAAATTTTCATTAATTTTCGACCACAAGAGAGTTGCTGCCACTGCCGCTGATGATGATGCTGATGCTGATGCTGCTGCTGCTGCTGAGGCTGATAATGTTGCTGTTGCTGCTGCTGTTGTTGCTGCTGCTGTTGTTGCTGTTGTTGCTGCTGCTGTTGTTGCTGTTGTTGATGGGCCCTTCGGGCTGACAGCGGCACGAAAACTTGACGACACAGCAGTTGTAATGAAATTTGCGACATAGATGACAGCCATAGACCCCGAACTCGAACTCGAACACTCTTAACCCCCTCTCAGCCGGCAAATGGCAGCCAAACCCATCAAATGTGGCAACTTATGACAACGTCAGAAAGTATGCTATGATTTGTCGCACGTTAGTTATTGCTTCTGCTGCCAATTCGTCGTATCCTACTTCGGCTGAACTTTCAATCTTTCGCCTCGCCTCGCCGCTTGATGGATGATGACAAATGTTGTCTGTAGTTGGGCATAAAAAAAGAAAGAAACTTTCAGCTAATTATACGATAATCAACTGTTATATGTATATATATATATATGTATATGTAAATGGATATATATGACGTCTGTCATTTGGATTTTAATTAGCTGACTCTTGCCCACTTAAGTAGGCTATAGATATTGAGATATTGAAGTTGGTAATGTGTAATCATCATCATAACAATAGCCTGACCCTAACACATTTACAGTTCATTTTGCCACACAGTAGCTGTGTTGTATATGCCCATCAAGGCTAAAACGCATTGGCTTTAACACTCGAATATAATTTAGATTTATCGCTTGATTCTCGCATAAATATCGACCATGTCATCTCGCTCTTCTGGGCAAGGGGCGCATCAATAGAGAGAGAGAGAGATTGTGGGGGGAGGGGGCCTGGCCTCGCCTATTACTCTCGTACTTTTGTGTGCTCGCTGATGCATAAAAGCATTTGGCTTTGAGTGTCCTGTGCGGCCTAACGACTTCTAGGTACGAGTTCATGTTAAGTAAGTATATATAACATGTAAAATCCAGAATGGCACATTCAGCTCGCAATCTCTCTCTCTCTCTCTCTCTCTCTGTGTGTTTGTGCGTGCCGCATGTGAAAAGAAATTGGTCGTCAGATAATGCAGAACTGTGTCAAGCAAGGCATAATGATAAATATTGTTATTGATTGCCGTGTTTAGGAGGCTTTCCTGTGCTTTATGAAGATTTATGCAGGAAAACGGTTATAACCGTTTCAAAACCATTTCACTTTTGAAAGTGTAAATATCGCAGACTTGTGTGTTTTATGACTAACATGATATAATCATGTATAACCGTTTCATAACCGTTTCGCAAGAGTGTACATAACCGATTCATAACCGTTTTGAAGCCGTTTCACAACTATTTCATAACTGACTCATATGCGCATCTATATCCAATTCATTACTGATATATAGCCGTTTCGCAACAGTTTCCTAACCGTTTCACAACCGATTCATAACCGTTTCGTAACCGTTTCATAACAGACTCTTATGCGGGCATATATATCCAATTCATTACTGATGGGTAGCCGTTTCGCAACAGTTTCCTAACCGACTCATATGCGCGTATACATATCCAATTCATTACTGATATATAGCCGTTTCGCAACAGTTTCTTAACCGTTTCACAACCGTTTCCCAACCGTTTCATACCCGTTTCACAACCTATTCCTATAGACTTATAAACCTTATAAACAGCAGACTATCGGTGTCCTTTGCCTCTATAAAATTGATTGCATCTCATCGACAACAGCTTCACACTGATTATGTGTCTTAATACACTTGACTGCCCCTTAGCATAATTTTCCTGGCTGTTGCAAGAACAAGCACAAGAACAACACACAACAAGTTTTGTCCGAAACAAAATTAACGCAAAATCAAAGTAAAAATGCGATAAATTGGCGACGACAAGCGCAAAACACAAACAACAATAACGCTAACAATAACAACAATACAAATACTGATAATAAAACAATAAGAAAACACAAGTCGACGGCAGGCCGCGTTTTAAATGAGCGAAAATCGGTCGAGCATATCAAATTGAAAAACTCGAAGGCAAACCTATGGCTGGCTGGCTGGCTGGAAGGGGAGGCAACGGCACTTTCCAGTGCGGCAGCGAGTCTGTGCTGATGCGATTGTGGCGCGTGATGCTTTTTGCGTATCCTAGTGACACACAAACACATCTAAAGCGACAGCAAAACAAAAAAGAAGCGAGTACCAAAAATAGACAACAACAACAAATACATAGAATAACAGGCAACAGTAATAACACCGAGAGAGAAGGGAAGATATAAGGCAGCATACAGGGAACTGTAGACTACTGAGTCGACATTGATTGCTGCTGCTGTGGCAGGTTGTTAGGTTACTGTTGTCTACGCGATGGGCAGCTCAGCCCCTCCCCCAGTGAATGACTGCACTCAACTGTTCAATTGACGAACTGACGAACTGTCGAGCTGTCGAACTGACGAGCGGACAAACTGACGAGCGGGCGAGATGATGACCATCCCTGTGTCATTCTATTGTCAGCTGATGGATTGGGCCTGTTATCTGACGGATTAAGCGCCTGGCAACATAATAGAGCTTAATTCTAACCATATTCAAGTATTTCATTTTGGGCCATAACATCGTTCATTTCCACTTTTCTTATTTGCCAACGAATCGAAGTCGACAAGTCAGAAATTAACATGGAAAAAGAGTCTATAAAAACTCTATAAATCATTGCACTTATTATTATCTTCTTTAAAAACGTATAAAGCAATTTAAAAGTCGTTTTAACGTTTTCCTTCCTCTCGCTCAGCATTTTACTTGAGAATTTTCTGCTTTAAACGCATTTCGACAGTTCTATTAAAGCCTCGTCACTCTTCACTATCAGCCTAGAAAAGCGACTTTAAACAAAAGAACTCTCAGCAAAACTATGGCAGTGTCTCGACTACAAGAAGAATATGAAAGTAACCGGAAGAAAATAAAAAGAAATGCCAACCCAATGCTCTAACCGCGCCCCTTAACACTGTGCACATTATTCAATAGCTTCTCATGTGTTGTTGTTGTTGTAACACTTTTTTTCTGTTATTTCTTTGGAATTTTTTTTGCCGGCTTTAAGCGACGTTGTTGACGCACTTTTTGTCGTCGTCGCCTGCAGTTGTTATTGTTGCTGTAGTTGGCAAAATTGTTGCGTTTCGCATATTAATTTCTTCCTGTCTTCGTCATCATCATCATTGAGTCGGCGTCATTATCATCATTGCTGTCATCATGATGAGTTGTTACTAGTACATTGTGGCTAAGTTTGCGCCAGCAAAAGCTCTTTAGGCGCTCTCTTAAAGTGCTCTCTTAGGCGCTCTTATTGGCGCAACCTTCCAGCCGTGTCTTTGCCCCCCCAAACAACAAAATAGAAGCAAAACCATAGTGCTTGTAGCTGTGTGAGTGAGTGTATGTTTATGAATGTATGCGTGTATGAGTTTTGCATTAATCACACGCATTTTGAGTCATGTGTTTAATAAATATTTTGTCTGTAGAAACTTTGGACGCAAATTTGCAGGCATTTTCCAGTCACAACACAACACAAAATGTAAAGCAAAACAAAGCAAGAGTGCAAAATCAGGCGTAGCACATGTTTGCCATTTTCTTGCAACCCGCTAGCGCAACATTTTCAGGCTTCAGCTTCATCATAACACCACCATTCCCTCAAACATGCTGTTCGCACTCTTGCTCGCTCTCTCTGTCGTTCTCGCTCTCTGTCTCTCGCCTGGCATCATATAGACAGCCAGCCAGTAAGCCCGGCACATGGCAGTCACGCGTTCGCTCTCGCACTCTCCCACTCAGATGCACTACGCTCAACTATACAAAACACCTTACATAGCTAAGGCGAAACTAAACTCTGGCCGACTCGCTCGCACTTACGGTGAGAGCTGCGGCTGTTGGAAGAGAGGATAGCGCGCGGCAGAGAGTAAGATGCGCGTGCTTCGGCTGCGGCCTGCTCGAATCGTGCACTCGACTCGTGTCCGTCGTGTATTTGATTTTCCCTTTAGGCCTCTTGTTGTATTTTCCAGCCGTCCGCCGTTTTTGGTTTGGCCAGCCCATGTGCAATGTGCCGCTATTCGTCTCGTCGTTTTACCGTTTCAGTGCTCTTCGGTTCTGTTATTGTTGATGCTCTGTAGAAGGTACGACGGCTATATTACGATTGCTTTTGTCAGCAATATGTGATTGATGGACTGTTTGATCTACTTTAATATGTCCGTTCTCTATTAGATATGATCAAATAAAGATTAGAAAATATCTAGAGTACGCTGTCAACCACGATGAATACCATTAGTTATATTTCTGAAATGTAATCATTTTGGGAAACTATTTATAATGCTATTATTAAAATATATGTTTTAATTTCTAATTTGTTAACGGGAAAGTTTCCATTGAAAGCCCACTTTATAAATCGTATAACTTCTTTAATAATTAATTTTATTAAATTTTAAATATCTTCCGGTGATTTAGTTGCTTTTTATATTAGAATAATTACATTTTGATATATAGATCAGAGCTTATTTGATTCGTAGGGCATACGTGTCCTCGTTCGTCTTTCGTGTTCGGTTGGATGTTTTTTCTTTGTTTTGGTTTGACATCGAACCATACACAAGCAGACACACACATGTTCGATGCTCTCACCAATAGCCAACGCGTTGCGTTCGGTCCGCAATCGCATCGGGTGCCGAGGCGGCCAACCCACCCACACATACACACAGGCACATATTTAGTGGCAACGTGTATTTTGTTTACCGCTACTCGTTCGTTGCCGGCTGTTGCGTTCGCTGGTTCGAATTGGTCGTACAATTTCGAGTTCGTTTGTTGTAAGTTCGTTCGCGTCACGTTCGGCCGCTCGTGTGGGCCGTTGTTGGTTGTTGGCTCGTCTTTTGGGCACTTCTCGCCATTGTAAGCGCCGTCCTTTTTCAGTATGATATTGAGTTTTGTGTAGTTAAGTCGGAATATTTCGTATAATTCTCGTCGACAGTCGTGTGACATTTGTTCTTCAGATATAAATATAAATATATTAAAATATTCAAACTAACAAAAGAAAAATATAAATTATAATTAACATAATAAACTAAATATAATTATAAAATTCGCTTAAATATTTCAAAAATATATAAAAAATAAAAATAAAAATATATATAGATATATATATATATATATATGTATAAATATATATATATTTATATATTTATCAAATCAACTTAATCAAATTCGCAAACCAACCAAAACAAAACAAAAAAACAAGTTAATAAAATTCGTTTAAACAAAAATAAAAACAACACAAACGAAAATACTTAAAGTTTATTATTGTTAAAACTGTAAGATCAAAACCCAACATTAGCTTAAACTGCAATTCATTTTTACAAATTTCCCAAGATAGATTCAAAAGATTTTCCAAACACTTATCTGCACAGTTTTTTGGTAAATGTTTCAACAATTTCTCTTCGATGAGTTCTCAAAATAGACAGACAATACGATAAACAAACCGAAAATAATTAGAAGCAATTTGTAAACAAAGAACAACAAATTTAATTGAAGAACGCAGTTAGATTTGCTCTTTCCAGTTTTCAGTTTCTAGTTTCTAGTTTCTATTTTCTTTTTTATTTTTCAATTTTTTGTTGTTGTGTGTTTAATTTGTTCTACGTAAACAAACATGAAAATTGTTTCACGCTTGCAGCACACGAAAATATTTTCAACTAAAATTTTTCAACAAAAAAAAAAATAGGAAAAAACCCAAAAAAATGAAAAACCAAATGAATCTGAACCGAAACGAAACGGAACAGAAAAGCGTTTTCTCATTGAATTTGAATATTTTGGGCATTCCATAATTTCATTTCCAGCACTCGACAACGAGTTTATCATTGAAATATTTCAATATTATTTTTGCCAACAATATTGTTTTCAATGTGTGTGTGTCTGTGTGTGTGTGCTTGTGTGTGTTTGTGCTCACAATTTCAGACACTGCCATAAGAGCATTTTGGCCACGTTAATTGAATGAATGCATTGGTCGTTTCATGATTTTTGACCAAATATCAATTTCTGCTCTTCGCCTCCGGCAGTTGCTCAATTTTTTTCCACTTTCCACTTTCTTCTTTCTTTTTTTTTGTTTTGCTTATGAGAATATTATTTATTTCTAGTTTGCACAAATTGTTAATTAGTTTGAGCAGCAAATAACATAAAAGTAGACAAATTCTGAAATTGTTTAAACCATTTTAATGAACTGTGCAGAGTGCAAACAATTATGAGTTCATGATGAGATTGCCAGATGTTAGTTTCTCTCTTAAAATTGAGAATATTACAAATTCCCCAATGTCAAGGCTAAAAACTTGCACAAATTTCCATTTTAATAATATTAATATAAAGAATTAGCATAGTTATTTGCAAATTAAACAAATATCTTGCAACATTTTCAAGTATTTATTGAATGCTGAATATATTTGATTTATGTTTTTAAAGTGCTTTGAAATATGTGTGTGTTAAAGATTTATCAGAAATTAATACACAAATAATTTAAAAAGCAGCAGTTTATTATCTTTTCTAATGCTTAACATTATTAAATTAGAGACTGCATTCAAATTGAAAATACAATAAAAAGTATTTGTTTTACAGAAATTTGAAATATTTGCTTAGCTGCTCTGCTTTTATTTCCAGCAAGCAAATACAATTAAATTGATCAGAAATTGATAAGTGCTGCTTATTTTTATGCTAATATCCTCATGTGTTTCCATCTAAATGAGCACTCATCATTGCCACGCTTTCCATGCAATTAAGCACTGAGGCTTTTATGGAAACTCAAATATTTCAAAGCACTCATCCAAATATCTAAATTATCGCCGACTCATATAAGCCAGCAACAGCAGAATAATAATAAAGCTTATAATAATAATATTAATAATAATAATAATAATGACAATCGTCATCATATATTTATTTTTAGAAAACGAAAGCAGAATAAAAACGCGTGTGTTTAAATACTGGAAAACTCAGATAAGATAAATTATATACAACAACACGCACACAATTGCAAAACAAAACAAAAATTGATATACATTGATAAAGCCAATCAATATTACAACAACAACAAAATACATAGAAACATAAAAAATATTATAAATTCTATATTCAACTGAGTGCAAAACAAAAAAACAAAAAACCAAAAAAACCGAAATCAAAAAAGTGTTACAAGCAAAATTAAAGAAAGAACAACAATTGAGCTAAACAAGAAAGCGGAGAGAAAAACTTAAAGAAAACGATAAAGAAAAAGAAAATACCAATACCAATACCAATAAGCAAACAGAGATTCCTCAAATTGTTGTTTTCTCGCAAAGGCGCAACGTCCAAAACCAAATCGTTCCATATGGTTCATATTATTGAATTGGTCGGCCAGCCGAAGGTTGAGTTTGCTCAACAAGTTACTGTGAGTATCTCTGCGTATACTATATAGACATGCATATAGCCTCGAGAGTGTTTCCTTTGCACGTATAAATTGAGAGCAAATGAATTTTTATACAAAACACAAACCGAAAGTAAAAGAGAGAAGGAGAGAAAGAGAGAGAGACACACTCACACAGAGACTGGGCGACAAATGATAATAAATCTTGTGTCTGTAGTCACGTAATGACAACTTAATACAAATACATGTGTCGCTGCCTCTGAGTGTGTGCGTGTGTGTGTGTAACGCAAAAAAATTCATTTGCACACACACACAGACACACTCACACACATACACACACGCAGAGATAGTCAGTCGCACTTTTTTATTATGTTGTTTGGGTGTCGTTTTCGTTTCCTCTTCCTGCTTTCTTCATTTTTTTTTTCTTTTTGGGTTTTTGCCCAACATATTTTGACAATTAATCATTCGGGACTTTGTCGAGTGCCAGCGGACTGCAGTCGAGGGATGCGTGGGGCAGGGAAACGCTCCAAAAATCAGCGCCATGTCTTGCTGTCTGTTCTTTGTGTAGGTCAATGTGACTTTTCTCTGTCTGTGCGTGCGTGTGTGTGTATGTGTGTGTGTATTCGTGCTGTGTGCGTATCAATCTCACTGAAACTTGGCCATTAATGCCACGCAATTTTGAAGCGTCAGTGGCAACAGCTGTGTTGCTTGTTGTAATTGTTGGCAAGTGCATTGACTCGGCATTTGTCCTGCACAAATTCCTTTTAAATTTTTTGCCTAAAAGTATGCTATGACTTTGCATAAAGTCGCTTTAAAGTTTGAGTCAGTGTTCTGATTGGGAAATTCTTAGTCAGCTTGCTGGTAAAGAAAATCTAGTTAGGAATTTATGGAAAACTCTGATGAATTTCTCTTATTGTCAAAGAAATTTCTTAATATGCTTCAACTCTACAATTTTAGTATTAAATTAAAGTCATGAGATGCGTTTTATATTACTGTGAGCTTGAAATAATTTAAATACACTTTTTATTATTATTAAATTAATTTTTTAATAATAATATATGATAATTTAAAGTGAAATTATGAATGTCTTCATTTTAATTGAAATTATGTTAATTATACAAATAAAAAAAAGTTCTTTAACCAATTCACAATGTTGTAGATCCCTAAGATATTTTCACTACAAGTATATGTATTCAAATATTCCGCTCTGATTCAAATTCCGCTCTTAATTCCACTTAAATTAAATAGAGCGTACTTTAAAGACTTTTTCATATTAAATTAAAGTTTCAAAAAGTTTGCTGTTAACTAGAAAACTTTGCTTCAAAGTTCGCCAATACGCAAATACGTGTAAAGTGCTGTCAGAAATTTTTTATATCAAAGAAAAAATGATATACAAAACCTTTATTTCCAGTTAAGCTAATTAATTGAATTCCGTTTTCGCTGGCAACTCACTCAGCTCTTCTTACACTAAGTTACTTTTTATTTCTAGTTAAAAATTTAATATTTAATTTACTAATATTTTATATCTTTGCTGTAAATTGTAGAGGCAATATATGTACATTTCTTAAATGTAGAAAGAAATGTGCAAAAACTGTATAGTGTGAAGAGAGCATAAGTCTTTAACACCGTTATCTCATCGCATTGAATGCAACCATATGGCAATTCTTATCTATTGATCCATCTGAATTTGGTCTGTCATGTTTTCTCATCTTTTCGGCTTTTCTCTTTATAATATACGCCGCTTCGCGTGGTCTCTCTCTTTCTTTCTTACTCTCCGGCTTGGTGCGTACTCTTTTAAAGTTGACACAAAATTTAGAAACTTAAATTCTAATCGGATTTACATACATTTCTTTTCAGTTCGCTCTCTCAATTGTTCCCTCTCTCTATTTCACTTTCAGCTGACTGCTCTATCAGTCTGTGTCTCTGTCTGTGTCAATGTGTGTGTGTGTGCGCGCTGTTCCTCTTGTTACTGTTGTTGTTATTGTTGGCGTAACTGTTGTTGTTGTTGTTGTTGCTGTTGTTGTTGTCTGCTTGTCACCCTCTTCTTGATTTTATTACACCGCCAACGCGGCAGTCTGTTTAGTTGTCGGTCTCGGGGACTATTGCGTAAATTTCATTGTGTATTTCACTTTTATGGTGGTTGCTTTGGTGGGTGGGTAGTGTTCGGCGGGGGGAGGTTGAGCTGGTCTTAGTTTGTGTGCGAGCGCGAGCAGGCGGAGAAAGGACGAGAAGGGGCCGAGGATGCGTGCGACGTGCGTGCGTCGATGTTGCTGTCGTTCTTTGTTGTGCTTTGTGCGTGCGTTGCCTCCGTCTGTCCGTCAGTCCGTCCGTCTCTCCGTCTGTCTCCTTGTCCTTCCGTCTGTCTGTCCTAGTGTCTTCTCTGTTTTACTTGTATTCTTGCCATGGGGATGTTCGAAGTTCCTTTGCGTTTGCTTATTCTAATGATGACACATGCGTTCCTCTCTTCTTCTTCTGCACTTCGCTTGCTTATTGGGTTATGTTGTTGTTGTTGTTGTTGTTGTTGTTGCTTTAGCTGTTTCTGTTGTCGTTGTCCCTGTTCCTGTTGTCCGCTGATTCTCTCTCACTCTCTCTACGTTCCGCTCTTCTCTCGTCGTATTCAGCACATTGTTGTTCAATATTTTTGTTCCACTTGTTTTGAATTTTTCTACATTCTGCGCATCCTTTTTATGCTGTCATTGTCGTATCTGTTGTCTGTTGTCTGTTGTTATTGTTGTCCTGCTGTCCTTACTTTGGTTGTTGTTGCTGGTGTTGTTGTTGCTATTACGTGCGCGCTAAGTTGCTCGTTAAATGCTTAAGTGGAGCAGAGTCGTTGACACAGTTTTCTCTTGCCCATTGCATTTCTATGACTCACAGCACTCACAAACAGACTCAACAGCAAGCCAGGGGAGTTAAAGAGAGCGAGAGAGAACCATTGATATAGAGCGACACGGAGTGCGGTGCGGGGAGGGGGAAGAACTATGCGAACTGCCTTTTAAAGTTTTATTTTCGTTTACGAGCAACTTTTCTTTGTTGGGCTTTCTATGCGTTTGTTAAGCTTGTGTTGAGCACTGTCATTGCAATGCTAGAGACTTAAAGACAAAAAAAAGGAGAACAAAAATAAAGGAACTCCCCAAAAATTGACAGAGAAACAGAAATTACCGTAAAGTTGATAGCAACTCAGCTGCATAAAAGTTTCTATCAATGCAAATGGAGATATCGAAGTTAAAACAGTTCGCGTTTTGTATTCTCAGCAAACTGTTCAAACAGATCTTAATATACATTGTGCTTATTTAATATATTCCTGAATTTCAGATTTACTCTATTATTAAAAATACATATAGTAATGTTAAGCTACTTGTTTCATAAATAACCGAACTTTCTTTTCACTACCATTAACTTCTCTTTAACACTTCGCTCTTTCTTTACAATCTGATATTTAACTTAAAAAGAAACATGCAGATTGCATTGCATAACACTTATATTGTTAAATATTCCACAATTGTAATTTTCACATTCTGCAAGCACAATTTTAATTACGCAAGCGAAAAGAATGCTTCTCTATTCTCTCTGCTGCCCATAAGTTGTCTTCTATCTTGTGGCCTTCTATTACATTCTCATAGAATTGCAGGAAAGTTTTAATTCCATGCCACGTTGTTCCCTACTTGCCACATTCATTCATGGTGAGACAGGAGTTGGGGGGGCATGCTACAATATTTATGTTTATTAGCCAGGCAATTTGCCGACTTAGGCAATTACCCAGGCAACAAAAGGCGTTGGCGCTTTTCAATATTTATGCCTCGGGAGCTCTGCATGGAGCTCTAATAATATGTAAATGCTGACACGATGGCGGCTTACAAAACAGAAGTCAAAGCATAACAACGACCACAAACCCGTTATTATTATTGTTGCATATGCCAAGGCGTTTTTGCCTGTCGTTTTGTTTTCTCAAGTAATTTGCTGGGCATGTAATTTAATAGCACGGTGGCAAATCTACACTTTTCATGCTATGGAACAGGAAATCGTTTACATTCTGAATGTGTGTGTGTGTGTGTGTTTGAGTGTGCGATGTATATGCGATTGTGACAGGCGCTGTTGACGCGCCTCAGGTGGGACACCCAGGTATGTCAACAGGCAAATTATGCCCCAGGACCGCAGACAATGAAGTCTGAAGCCTCAAAACGCTCTCTCCCTGCCACTGTCTCTGCCTCTGTTCTACCTCTGTCCCTGCCCAGGTGGCCAGTGATTAGCGTAAGCTTCTCAGCCAACTGAGGTAACCCACTTGAAGGGCGATTCCTTAGAGTGCTGCAATTATGAAAGGTTACGCTAAATTGTGTGCATAATTGTTGTGGGGCCTTAACTGCTCGTAACTTAAAGGACAAAGTTGAATAACTGTGTGCCAGCAGCGGAAGTGCACAGAATTGCAGGTGAAATTGCTATTGAGGAGTTCTCGTTGCTTTCAAGCTTAAAGTGCATTGATTTCTTACAAATTACTGATACTAATTGAAAGTAATATAATATAATATAGTAGAAAATTGCTGTAAATCATGTTAAATATATTACTTATAAAGTGTAGATAATACCTATTACATGAATACTTATAAATAAACATACATAAATATATATTCTGTTCTTCTGTTTGATTCTTTATATTCTATATTCTCAATTTCAATTTCTAAATAACTTATTTGCAAGTTTCCAGCTCTCGTTCCTAGGCATTCTAAGGAACTCTTCCAAATATTAGCAAAGCTGACTCCAACTGCAGTAATGAGGGACTTGTGTTACAATTTCTTATATTAAGTTGTAAATTATATTCAGTTTTTATTAATTCGCTTGCCACGCGACTCGTTTCGTTCCTGGAGGTGACATTTTTATAGCTTTGTTAACAGGCGCAAGTTCCAAGCGATAGTTCGGCCCGCTTCTCTTAATGTCTGCATTTCTCTTCACAACGACAACTCATACTCTGTAAGCCCTTAGGGCAGACGTCTCTTTTTGTTTTGCTTGGCATGTTTAGCGTTGATTATGCTTTATGCTAGGCTGGTGGAACTCACCCCCTGTTGAGCTGTCGCTTTTCTTATCGCGCGAAACAGCGAACTGTGTGGAACGCGGCATTAAAATTACTTGCGTGATTAACACACACCCTCGAGCGTATCGCCCAACGAGCCCCTCTTTTCCTCCCCCTCAACCCATGTGCTGTCTAGTTGTATCTATGGCTGCCTGCGTTAATTGTAGGTCTTCCATTTGGACTATCGATTGATTTCGATTTCGATTATTGACTTGGCTGCTGCCCAATACGAGTCTCTAATGAGGCAACTTCAAAAAGCTGCACAGCTCATTAGGCGCACCGACAAAAACGTATACACTATGTACATGTACACTATGTATACATATGATATACATATAAGGATGTAGTACGTGTATATATGTATGTATGTATTATATCTTCTATATTTTTATGACCTTTTGCATTCATCGTTTGCCGTTTGCCGTTCGCCACTCGATTTGTGCTCTATTGTTTTGTTTGGTTTTGTTTATTGCCACAGCGCTTCAAAAATAGCTGCACAAATGTAAACAAAAGCGCAAAATTTTCTGACCAGCAGCTGCGTGCGTCATGTGTACAAATTTTCCAGATGCTCAATCAGTAGACTTAACCACACACATACAGCCGCTCTCCCTCTCGCTCTCTCACTCTGTCTTAAACGCGGCCACTCTCTTGCCTACGCTCTCTTTGATTCACACTTCCTCACCTATTGCGCCGCTCTGTATATTTTGCTTACTGCATCTGGCAATCGGTTCTTCTTCTTTTTGTTTTTGCCATATTTAGTACATATCTTTGCCTCGCATAATTTTTAATGGCTTTGCCAAAGTGCAAAACCGCATAAAGTGGCGTTTTTTTATGTGGATTGGTTTGCTTTGGTTTCCCCACAATTTCCTTTTATTTCGCCATCGTTCTCTGAACAATAAATTGCCGTTTATTTATGTGGCACTACAGAATGCTAGCTGCAAAATTTGAATATTCGATATTTAATACACTTTTATATGCACTTTTTTGGCTCTAACATCAGTTAAGCTATTGCAAAGGGATCAGTTCAGTTCAGTTCAGTTGGGCGTATCGCAAAAGCAGGTCAATAAATAAAGTAATTTGTGAAGCTGCCATGTTGAAGTATTTTCATTTCAGAGCTAATATGATCTATTTATAGCTTGCAATTAAATTCCATTAACTTTCTGTTTATTTTATTTCAATGCTTATGTTTTGAATCTTATCCATTGTGTATTTATAGCTATTTTATATAATACATATTTACTCTCAAATTTATTTCAAATTCTGCGTAAATTTTCGTGACTTATTCTGCGCAATTGACTTAACTGGGCCAAACTAATAAACTTGATTTCAGTTCCTTAGTTCCTGATTGATATCATAATTGATTAGCCAGATCCGAGGAAATAAGCTGTGAGTGTATTTTCCAACAGGCTAATAAATCAACAAAATTATGTTTTGCCAACACACAAAAAAAAAGCAAAAGAAATATTTACATTTACATGCGAGCTAACGGTTTTTTTTGTCGTTTGTTGGAGCGGGAGAAGTGTGGCAAAGCCAAACAAACCGCTAATTGTCGATAAACAACCAATAAAATACAAATTTCCCAAAAACATTTATCAAAAATAATATAAATAATAACAATAACCACACACACACACACACGCATACACACACGGCCGCACACGCACAAAATGCGACGTGAAAAACTCAGTAAAGGGGGGCGATAAATAAAATGGTAAAAGGAAACTTGAACAGCAACGAACAGACGAGCAGAGTGCAAGAAAAAGTCAAAGGACGAGGGCGAGGACAAAAAGGGAAAATGATGAGAACGACGACAACGAAGTGTATGGAAAATAGTGTTTGACAGCTCATAAAAAATAATGTCGTATTCATTAAGGTTGCCAATGTAATGTGTGTGGGAAATTGTTGCTGTTGTTGCTATTGTTGTTGCTGGGGGTTGCCAAAAGCGAAATTCATTTTATTTACGACAGGAAGCAGCCAGAAAGCAACAGAAAAAGCACTTGAAACGCACGCATGCAAAGAAAAAGAGCGAACGCTGGAGCGGCAAGGGAAGTTGACTGAAACCCGAAAAGCATTTAATTGAAATGCAGAAGAGTAAAGGGAGCAATACGATTGACAGAGCGAGTGAGGGAGTAGCGTGAGCGTGAGCGAACGCAGCGAGAGACTGCGAGGGGAGATACGCAAAAAACTAAGAAAAACGCGCCAAAACAAACGAAACGAAACGCAAATGCCATTGACAATGTCACACAGACAGACTAACAGACATTGCATACCTCTCACTCTGCCACTCTTGTAACCGCCTCTCCTCCTCAGACCAAAAGCCAAAACTGTTTCTCTTACTAGCGCCATCCCTCTCTCGCTTGCTGGCAACGCAGGTGTTTTATGAGGGGCGCCAATATTTGTATTGTTCTCGCTTTTGCTGTTATTATTCTTGCACTTGACGAAAAGTGTTGTTGTTGCTGCTGCTGTTGGATGTGACAGTCGCTGTTGCTGTTGTTGTTCTTGTTCTTGTTGTTGTTGTTGCCTTTTTAAAGGCTTGCGTGCCAAACTTTGTTATAGTTCTTGTCCCTGTCCTCATTGTTGTTGTTGTTTAGGCAAAGAGGTTCGCATAGTGCAGGAAAATTGTATTCCATTAGGGTGGCTCAGTTCGTTCGCTCGTTTTTATTTTATTTTTTGGTATGAGGGTGTGCTTCAGTCACATGCAAATGCTACAAGGTGTTATACTTTATGTACATTTAATTGAGACTTATTAGGTACTGAAGTGCCATGCCTGGCATAATATTGTACCAAATTGGTGTTGTTGGCTTGTTGATAGTGTCGTTAGCTTGTTTTGCCTTTCAAGTACTTACTTCAACTTCTATTAATTCAGGTTGAACGCATGCTTATAGGGGAGAGTCAAAGCGCAAGGAGGGAGTCGGGGAAAGCAGTAGAAAGTGCGAGGAAATGACACAATAATGTATTGAAATCACTCCCAAAACTACAATTAATGGCAGTTCAATTTGTGATTAGTATAAAATTAACAGTTGTCTTTTCTGCTTGTATAACAGTAGTTTACAGCTGTCAATTTCAATTATATAATACTTTTTAAGTTATATATGTATATATATAACGTCTGAGTATCATCTTCAGCAAAGGTTCTTAGTTCTTTACTGTGGCACATTGAATATTCTGCTTGTTATTTATATGCAAATCTGTCCAAATCTTCAATCTTTAACTATTCGGTCTTTCGACTATCGTTACATATAAATGATGCATATGCATCATGTCTATGTCTACGTCGAACTGTATCTGCAACTGTAACAGCAAGATACATGCGTCATGTATTTTTTATACACTCTTCGACATCATCTTTATGCTTTGACAAAATGTTTGGCATTTGCATATCGCAACCAGTGGCAACTGCAACCACCTGCCCCACCACACCTCGCCACACCTTCACCACACCACATACTCTGCACCGTCAGTTGGCAAATTTCAGCATCAGTTCCCAGTATCCAATCCCCTCCAGTTTTCAATTCCCAGTCACAGCTGATGTTGTTCTTGCTGTTGTTGTTCTTGATGTTACTGTTGTTGTTGTTATTGTTGTTGTTGTTGCACTTTGGCAGTTTTTCCCTTGAAAAATGCTGGAAAAGCCAACGAACTGTAACTGGACGTCGTTTTCATCAATATCAATGGGCGATTTGGGCGGCCGGGGCAACGTCATGCCATGCCACAGAACCACGGCGAATGTTGCAACTTGCAACATATGCGAACTGCCTGCTGGCCGTGCCACAGCACATAGCATATGTCCAAACAGAGAGGGAGCTCTGCTGTCTGCCATAGAGTGTGGGGTGCGGGGTGTGGGGTGTGGACAGCAACAGCGCGCAATACAACGCATCATTTTTATTGTTTGTCGGCGTGCGAGCAGCAACATAACAGCAACAACAACAGCAACAAAAGCAACAACAACAGGAGCAACTGGCAACTGACGACGACGTCTATTGAAAATAGAAAGCAAATGCTGAAAGGCAGCAGCTACCACAGCGAAAGAGAGCAGCAAACGCAGGGGAAGGGAAGAAGATCCGTTTCGTGCTTTTGTATTTTTGCACCAAAAATAGAAAAATGCAACTCAAAAAAAAAGAAAAAAGAGAAAAATCGAATGCGCATTGAAGTGGCATCGTCTAATGTAGCTGAAGTTGTTGCAACTGCGAAAGGGGGGGCAACTTGATGAAGGGGTAGGGCCAACGCTCGGTAAGGATAGCTTAGCAGCATTTCTGAGTTATTTCAAGTCGTCTTTCCTTTTCTTTTCTTCTTTTTTTGGGAGGTTAAGACTACATTAGAGTAGAGAGCAGGAAACTATTCGGATATGCACTTTGTATGGCCGTAAACTTGTACGATGATTTCTGCATATGAGCACATTGTTCAGAGGGAGGGGAGGTGTATGAAATCTAAGAGAGCTATCTAAGCAAATGAAGAAGACTGTTGCTAAGCGAGGAAGTGAAGAGAAACTCTTTGGAATATTTAACATAATTGCTTGATAAGCTTCCGTTATCAAATGTAACTGTAACTTGTCTATAAAAATGAAAAAATCTATAAAATTTGTAAGCTTTCCTGTAAGAGAAGTTTCAAAAAACTCTTTCCAGTTGAAATGCTCTTTAAATTATTTGATCTTCCATTCAGTTTCTCTTTCTAAAAAATTGTAAGCTTTTCTGTAAGAGAAGTTTCAAAAAACTCTTTCAAGTTGAAATGCTCTTTAAATCATTAGATCTTCCATTCAGTTTCTCTTTCTAAAAATTTTAAGCTTTTCTGTAAGAGAAGTTTCAAAAAACTCTTTCCAGTTGAAATGCTCTTTAAATTATTTGATCTTCCATTCAGTTTCTCTTTCTAAAAGATACACACACACTCAAACACACACATTCGCACACATTTTCATGGCATTTTTTCAATTTAGCTAACGTCAGTTGCCCCTCGCTGCGCGTTGCATTGTGTGCAGTGTGCAGTGTGTGTGTTGCAATCACTGCAAAAGCTCAACTGCCTTAATTTAACGCTACACGCACACGCACTGTCGCCTCTTGCAACTGTAACTCCACACTCCACACTCGACACCCGATCCGCTCCTTCCCTCCTCCAACGCTATCAGGCTGCCGCTAAATCGTCACTAATGCGGCGACTTGTGCTCAGCGTTGCGTGCCGTGTGGCACTGAGGGCACTAAGTAATTCATGGAGAGCTACAAGAAGTGTAGAAAAAGTGCTTAATAACTGCCACTGGACAAAGGGGGGACAACAACGGGAATCATATGTGAATGTCCAGCCAGCAGCGAGTTGCATGCAAATCCTATCTCCCAGTTGCAGCCGAACAATGCACAATTCATTCACTAGCTCCTCCTTCTACACTCCTGCTTAGCCCCATCGTCGTCATCGTCATCGTCATCGTCGTTGTCCTAGTCCTCGTTGTATTTGTCGTTGTCGGCCGACAAGTCGGCTTGCAGCTCCCTACACAATTTTTTGTGCTTTTATTTCATTTTTCATTTTGAAGCCGCCTTCCCGACTCTTCTTTTAGTTTTATTCTATTTTTTATTTTTTTTCGTGCAAGTTTGTGTAACTATTTTCCATGCGCATGGGCATTGGAGGCACCACCAGCACCACCACCACCACTAACAGCTGCTGCAGCGGCGACTGCTGCGGCATCGGAGGTGGCAGGACGGCGAGCAGCCGGAGCCGGCGCCGGCAGGACAACCAACCAGAACGTGGCGCTGAGCAACTGGAGCATTGCAACTATTTATTTGTGCTAGTTGTTGCGGGTGTCTGGCATCCACAACCCTTTGCTATGTCCCCACCCCCTTCCCCCTTCGCCACTCTATCTATTCTTTGTAACACTTTCCCTACCCCATTGCCCTTGTTCGCCCCCTTGCTGGATTTTCTATTATGCGCACGTTTATTACACGATTTTAACACGATGACAGCAGCACCTTAGAGTGTATGCCACATTTTGTTGCATATCCTTGTTGTTGTGATTTCACACATACTAGAAATATTTTTCCAAATTTTGGAAACTGTCTGAAGTCGAGTATAGAACATTGCATGAGATGAATTGATGATGATGAGCAGCAATTTATATAAACATTTAAGAGCATTGACCCTTGGACTTGTAATCTAAGCTAATAGTATAATCATTACTAATAAAATAGAGTTATTGAAATATTTATCAATTAATAAATTTAGTTTCTGTTGTTTCTTTAAAAATAGATTGAATAATTAAATAATATATTTACTATAATAGGCGATTTCGTTATTCATTTACCCGCCAATTACGTCTTATTTATGTGGCGGCCATCGCAATTGGCTGACTCTCTAAGTTGCCATTTTCAAGCCGCTCTGCGTGAGCGAGATCGCTAGCCGATCGCTCTCTTAGTTCTATATAGACAAAGCGAGATAGCCGCAAGCTATCTATAATCAGTGATGGGAGTATATACAGCGATGGCACATCGGCAAAGCTATCAGCCTGCCATTTTAAAATCTCAAACTAAATTTCTAATAAAGAAGACAGTTTGTTTCTTTAATATATATTATGTTAAATGTTTAAATATTATTATAGTTATTAAATAAATTACATAAATATATTTATATTTTTAGTTTCTAATTAATAATATAATACAATGAATTAAATTAATATTGGTAAAAGTAATTTGAATAGTAGTTTCCATTTTATTAATTCAATAAGTTTCTCAATATTAATTAAAATATTTTATTCCTATATCTAATTCTTTTATCCTTCAATATAACAACTCTTTGCTAAACAGAAATCAAATTTATTATTCTAATACTTCATAATCATTTGGCAGTCATTAATTTACCTGTACAAAATAAAGAACTTCTTGAACTTAATGCACATAATTTTGATTACAATTCGCTGAATGTACGAGTATTGTTAAAAAGTTGCAAAAGATATCTTTGCCATAGTTCTTTTTTTTTTTTTTGTATTTAATTGCTACAAAACGGACAAATTAAGCAATTCTTTGCCCTTTAGCCATGTCCGGATTGATGGCGAACTGTCAATTGCTAAGCGAAACCCCAAGGAAAGTTGCAGTCAGTGCTTAACCCAGTCTATAGATGTACTTAGATTGAAAGTTGTTAGAAAGAATGAAAGGGAACCGGCACAAGCACAAACCAGAAGCTGTAGCAGAAGCAGAAGCTGAGTAGAAAGCGTTGAGAGAACGCAAAGAAAGAATGAAACTTTTTAATGATGTAAAGTACAAAGTTTTGTGTCTTGTCGTTGGGCGCAAGTAACTTGAGTAAACTTTGAGTTATGCCTTAGATGTGACGCGAAAGCGGACGCAGACGCGGACGCGGACACGGGATACGGAATACGGAATACGGAATACGGGACGCGGCATGGCGACGACCTCAAAACGTTGCCGCCTTCTGCGCGGCGATGAGGAATTCAACTTGGGACGACATCCTTTTAGCTAAATGTATCGATCGATGTGGAGTGTCGTGCCATGTCGCGTCGTGTCCTGTCGTGTCGTGTGCTGTCCTGGTCGTGTTGGTTATGTGGGTGCCTTTGACTGGTATATTGTCGTTTGTTAAAAGTTTTCAACGCTTATTTTTATTATGACATACGCGAATACGAGCAACATTGAGGGATGTGAGCGCAAATTAGTTCGGGATGAAGAATACACATTTACTTGAGCAGGGGCGCTGGGAGAGACTCTAATAAAATGCCAATTTGCTGCATTGAATGCCCGCTTTATTGGCCATCATTACAACTCGTACGCATAAAAAGCCGGCCACGATTTCGACCACGCACATGCGTCAAGCAATGCCTAAATGCGATGGGACTTTGAAGGCCTTGAGATGGAGATAGGGAGGAACGTGTAAGGTTCAATCCTCTCAAATATGTATGTGCGATGGTTGAGTCTTTAAGACATTTTATGACGGCAACATTTACACGCATAAAATATGCATGATAAACTTTGTTGTTGCAATAAATCAGCATCAGCATCAGCTTCAACATTCGCATTCGCAACAGCCAAAAATGTATGCAACGCACTTTTGGGGGAGGCGAATAGAGCTCCTTGTACTGATGTGATTACAAAACCGTTAAAAGTTTAACATTTTGATGCTTTTGGCCTGCCTGCTTATTTATGGCATTTGGCAATGAACATAAAACGCTGCGTGACCCAACTATAAACATTTACCGTATCTAAACTAAAATTGCATAGCCCCCGAACGCTTTTTACGAGCAACTAATGCATTTATCACATGTGCGCACTTAAATCTCATTTCAGCTACATTTCACCTCACATTTCTCATTTCGCATTTCACATTTCCCATTTCACATTTCTTAACGTTAGCAAAATTGATTAAAATGGCTAAGCAACATGAGGTAACTGGGACACATATTATTGCATCAGAAAGTCGTTTAAAAGTACAACAAATTCTATAATAACTTGCAGTTCATTTACAGAACTCTCTTGAAGTCTTAATTTAATAACATATATTTAGGTTTTTATAAAAAAATTAATAAAATGCAATAATATATTTTAGAAACGCAAAAAATATGTCTAAAAACACTGCAAATATATAGAAAATATATTAAAAATATATAGAAATTTGTAGAAAGTATTTAGAAAATAAATAAATTATAAATTAATGTTAATAGAATATATATAGAAAAATATAAAAATATATATAGAAAATATAAAGCAAAAAATGGGAAATATGTTGAAAATAAATAGAATATAAAGAAATAATAATGAAAATATATACAAAATATAAAGAAAATGAATATAAAAATACAGAAAATATAAATAAAATAAAACGGATAATTTAAAACATATATAAACAAATATAAATAAATATTATAAAGTAAATTTATAGGAAATATTAAGAAAATAAATAGAATATGTATAGAAAATATATAAAAAATATGTAGTAGCCATATAGACAATATACAGAATATATAAAGAAAATATATAAAAAAAATATATAGAAAATAAATAGGAAATATGTTGAAAATGAATAGAATATAAAGAGATAATAATGAAAATATATACAAAATATGAAGAAAATAAATATAAAAATATACAGAAAATATAACGAAAATAAATAGTATAATTATAAGA
Source organism: Drosophila macrospina (assembly GCA_035042075.1). Classification (NCBI taxonomy): domain Eukaryota; kingdom Metazoa; phylum Arthropoda; class Insecta; order Diptera; family Drosophilidae; genus Drosophila; species Drosophila macrospina. Next base: position 4,136,536 of record JAWNLW010000591.1, read on the forward strand.
CATGTTTAAAATATGTATAAAAAATATAAAGAAAACATATAGGAAATATTAAGAAAATAAGTAAAATATGTGTAGAAAATATGTAGAAACTATATAGAATATATTTAGAAGATATAAAGACAATAAATAATAAAGGTAGAAAGAAAATATATAGGAAATCAATAGAAAATACAAAGAAAATAAATAGGATATTTATCAAACATATTAATATTATGAAATATATATAAAATATTAATGTAATAAAAGCAAAAAATATAGAATATATATGTATGGGAAAACCGAATACATTTCGCAGCACACGCTGCAAGTGTTTTGTGGTAACTTCTTACTGTGTTTGTCATTTAAAATGGCTCATAACTTGAGGCGTCGTCTGCTATCAAACAACTTAAACTGTCATTAAACTTTTGTTGTCTTTATTGAACCGAAACTTTTAAAACCCCTCAATCAGGTCGCGATGCGACAATGCAAAAACCGTAGCCTGGCATTATAAATTGGCCCACACTGAACAAAAAAAAAGGAAGAAGAAACTTTTGCTTATTGTGGAAGGTGCAAATGCGGCTGAAGGCAGCAGGCAACATAAACAGACAAACAGTCAGATTGTTAGGCAGTCAGACAGACAAAACTCTGGGCCAAAGTCTTCTTATGGCATTGTGTGTGTGTGTGTGTTTTGATGACGCTTTTGTTGCCTGCATGCATAAAATATTTATGCGCCCCGAAATATGCAACAAAAAAGTGTTTTTCGCCTCTCGCTTTGTCCTCGCTTTTTATGTGCGTGCAACTTTTCGCACTCAAATGAAATTACGAACAAACGCAACAAAAATAAAAAGCAAAAACAAAAACAACAAAATGATGAGAAAATATGCCCGGAAAGTTTGCTACTTAAATGTAGCGCTTTCATTTTGTGTTTTTTTTTTCTTTTTGCTTTGCTTCTCTCTGGTTTGTTCGCTTTTTATTACGCTCGGCACTTTATCAAGCATTTTGGCATGGCTCAGTGCACGCTCGATTGCCGCTGCCGGTGTGGGCGAGAAACTTTTCATTAATAACGATTTTCCATTAACTATCGATTGATTTCGCAAAAACGCCGACCCTCTGCCAGCATCCAAGAGCAACAAGAGCGACAACAATGAGGCGAAAGTAGCAAAACGAAACGCACTTCAGACAATGCCTGCAACCGGCGGCAGCAACAACAATAACAACAATAACAACAATAACAACAATTGCAACAATAACAACAATAATTGCAACAACAACGAGAACAACAACAACACTTGAGTCTATTTAAAACGCAAACAATAATAACACAAGGAGTTTGTGGGCATGTTGAAGGCTCATAACCGACGCGGCCAGGAAAAACTCATTGAAAAGTTTTTCTTTTACACTTGGCGCGTTCGCGTGCAAGTACCGCTCTTGTTTTTCTCTCTCATCTCTCAGTCTCTCGCTCTCTCACTCACTCTAACTCTCCCTTCATCAACCAATTGCACCGCTTAGGTGTATCGAAGGAACAACTTTTTAATTTTTTATCGCTCCGGAATCGCCGCATCGCATTTTCCATTTTCATTTTTACAGTGGATCCATTAAATTTGTGCTAGACTTTGTGCAGATTGCAACAGCAAATTGTTGCTTACTGTTACTGTAATTAGTTAATTGTTTTAGTTATAGTTTTTTGCACACTTTCAACAGTGAAATGCGTAAATAACACCAGAGCAAATCAGATAAAATATTATTAAGGATATTTGTATGAGCTTTAATATTAATTAAATATAATATATTATTTATTAACTTAAATAAATGTAATTATGGCTGTTTGTTATTTAGTTTGTTCATAATATATTTATATTTATAATATATTTATTTGCTTAACTTTTTTGTTTACTAAAACTGATTCAAGTCTTTAGTCTTATATCTTATTTTCACTTCAAAACTTTATTACATTTATTTGCTTTTTTAGACATTTTTTTCATTACTAAAATACACATATATGCTTTGTAGAATTCCCTATAAATTTATATTTATAATAAAAGCAAAGAAATAAGTATAAACCTTTAAATATGTGCATCAACTTGGTAGTAGAGTGTATAGAACTTTACTAAATATTGCAGATTGTTTAATTATTAATTTATTATTAAGTATTGCCTTATAAAAAAGGTCTTGTACAAGTTGTAAGCAACAAATTGCAATACTTATTTATTTATTAATTATTTTCCTAATGCCAATTGTAGAGCATTCCCCATTCGTCTCTTTCCCGCCTGCTTTGATCTGCTTGTTTTCTGCTCATTTTATACATGCGTTACAGTTATGTTTGTTGTTGTTCCATCTATTATGTGTATTGCCTTTTGTTTAGGTCGTCGGCATTGCATTTCTTTTCTTTGCTTTCTTATTTATATATATATATATATTTTTTTTTTTACTATTCTATGGCAAGGCGCGCGAGCTTCCAATATATATAAATTATTGCATAAAGTTTGGCGCTAAGTTGCAAAAAGTTTCCTTTTCATTGGTGCGTCTACCGCGACGTCGACACCGAGAACGACACACAATGGTCTATAAATCTTTATGGTCAACAGAGATTACATGGGCCAGGCCCAGACTCGAGACCCATTGAGTCCAGCCTTCGATGTAGTTTATTGCCCCGTGTTGTTTGGCCTTAGCAGCTTTTTAGGCGCTCTACGCTGTTTTGATTTGTGTCTCGTGTTCTTCCAGTTGTTGTGTGGTTTTTGTCGACTGTGGATAGCCGAGTGTGTTGTAGTTGTAGTGCTGTGTGGCTTGTGGCAAAGGAGAACAGCAGAGCATATGGCCATAAAAATGTGCAGAACTCGGCAGATGCGCTGATAAATCATATTAAACCGAGAAACTATGCAATACACAATATACAATAACTGCGAATGAATGCGAATGCATAAAAATGCTTAACATGAAATAAAAGCAGCTTTAGTGCCACACACACACGCACACACACACCACTTGGCTATGCAATTTTTATTAAAGAAATGAATTTCATATGAGTTAAAGCAATCATTGAATTTACTCCAAAGACTTCAAGCTCAAGTTGTGCAATTACTTGAGCCATTTATCTTTGCTTACCTTATAGCGGAAGCTACCTGTACCGGCTGGCACACAGACTGTCATTCAGGCCCTAAAGTATGCCATTAAATATATACCCAAAAATGTCTTTAATTGCGTAAATTTGATCATTGCGTGGGCCGCATTTTTCGATTTACGTATTGCGTATTACGTATGACGTACGACTTATTACGTTGTGGCTCGTAAACAACTTTTTGCTGGCATTTCGCCCTTGTAAGTAGCAGCGCACCCCGCACGCCGCACTTTACATAAAAATGCAATAAATAGCTACAGAGAAAACCGTTTGGAAGCGCACCAGAAATTTATGTGGTTCGAGGATCTCTCTGTGAGTCGACTGCTTACCCTCTCCCCTTCCCCCTTACTCCTTACTCCTTACTCCTGCTGTTGTTGCTGTTGTTGTTGTTGTCTCCGCTGTGGCGCACTCGTAAATGTCAAATGTCGTTGGTAAGGGAATAGGGGGTGCAGATGAAGGGGAAGGCGCCTCAAAGTATGCTTATAAATTGCTCTAAATAGCAATTTTTTTTTTAGGTTGTAGAACGTCGCCGGCGTCCCGCAACGTCTTCTGCCACTGCTTAACGTGACCGAGTCCGTGTGTGGGTGCGGGTGCGGGTGTGTGTCCAAGTCTGTGTCTCAGTCCGGCAAACGTAGCGAGTGTCGTGTCATTTGTTCGTTTTCTTTATTAGTGTCATGTATTTTTATAGTTCAAAGGACATTTGAATGATTGAATGAACTGTGTGTGTGTGTGTGTGTGTGTGTGTGAGCGTGTGTGTGTGTGTGTGTGTGTGTGCGTGTGTGTGTGGCGTCCACTCGCCGCCCTACGGCTGGGCAGTCCAAACAGAAAAAAAACACAACCAAAAAAACGAGTTGCGCGCATGATTTCATCCCTTGCAGCGCTTGGGATCGCTCACAGTTTGGGTCGCTCCCTCGCCACCACCGCTGCCCCCCCACCAATTCTCTATTCCCCATTCCCCGTTGCCCTTTGCGTGTGGTCGCACTGGTCAGCCGCCCAGGCACGTTTCATCATGGGTTGCTTGTTGGTTTCGACTATATCAAATAACGACTATTGACTACGCCTGTCTCTCCAGTGACCTGCCCCCGTTTCTGTGCACCGTCCGCTGTCCGCTGTCCGTCGTCCGTCGTCCGTCGTCCTTTGTCCTCTGCTCCCCTGTCCCTTGTGCTGTCGTGTCGTGTCGTGTCGTGACGTGTCCTGGCTCCTTATATCACTGTGTGTGCACGTGTTGGGTTACACAACGCGCCCTTTGCAGAGCTGCTGCTTCTGCTGCTGCTCCTGCTCCTGCTGCTGCTGCTGCTCCTGCTGCTGCTGCTGCTGTTGCTCCTGTTTGCTGTTGCTGCTATTGATGATGATGTTGTTGCTGCTGTTGCTGTTGTTGTTGTTGTCGTCGTCGCCACCGTTGACGTTGCCATTGCCGATGACGAATGAAAATCAATATTTATTAGATTACTTTCGAAATTTTATACGAAAATAGAATTTTTATGACATTCTCTTCTTTTGCTTTTTGCTATTGCTATGCTTGCTATCTCTTTCTTGCCCGTGCTAGTCGTCTCTCCACTTGGCTGTGTTAAAAGGGGTTCTAATTCCCATTTTGAAGACTTTATAGCAGAAGACAGCGACTTTAAGTTGATGTAAAAACTGTTGGACTAAATGAATATTTAAGTTAACTAAGGAAATAAAGAACTGCAGCAAGAGTTAATCAAAATACAATATATATTATAAAAAAACAATAAATAGTATTTGTTGTCGTATAAAATGTTTATTTTATTGTCATATTTAAAAGACAAACTTTCGTTTGATTTGGCTTAAAATAATTAAATATCGCTTTTATTATTTCTGCATTAAATTAATTCTAATTAAAATACACGAAACATGTAGCTAATGTTATTTGAACTTCAATTAAAATTGTAATACCGCTTGAAGCACATTTTTGCCATAATTAGGCATTCCCCCTAATGACTTGGCTAATAACATAAGCCAATTACTTCAATTTCTGTCCATTTCGTAGACATTTAATATTAATGCTTTGCTCTTTCTCTCTCTCTCTATCTGTCTCTCTCTCTCTCTCTCTCTTTCTAACTGTTGTTTCGTTTACTGTATCTCATCTGCTGTTTCTTTTATGTTATCTTTCAGGTAAGTTGCCATCATCCATTAATACCACCAGTCATCAAATTAGTAAGTACAGAAAACGAGCTGCTAACACTTTTATGTGCGTCTTTTAAATGTATCTATATAAGCCAAACTGCCCAGCTATATATATATATATATATATATATGTATATATATTGAGGAATGTGTGTGTGAATGTTTGGTTACGTGTAGCCAGCTGCATTTTAGTGCCCTCAGTTGACCTCGTTTGGGGCTCGTTTTTATGGCTAAGAGCCAAACCCAAAAGCGATGATGCTTCTCACGTGGCTCAAAACTAAAAGCTCCCTCGAGTGCAGGAGACAACAGTAACAATAACAACAACAACAACAACAACTACTACTACTACTTTGGCTAGTTGTGTGACCCCCCCCCCACTCCACAACCAACAGCTCCTCCCTCAGGAGCCACTTAATTATGAAGCTGCACATGAAGTAAAACGTCATAAAGCGTCGAGTTGAGTCGAGTCGAGTCGAGTTGAGTTGAGTTGAGTTTTTTTTGCTGCTCTTTCCTCTTTTTGAGGCTATAGCAATTGCTGCCTTGGGTAGCATCATCAGTCTTCTGACTGCCCCAACCTTGTTGTTGTACTCTCTCTCTCTCTCTCTGTCGCGGCTCATGTGTTTGTTGTTGTTGTTGCTGCTGTTGGTTGCTTGCTACATTTTGCAGTTAATTTTCCGTTGCTAAATAAACTGTTTATGGCATTTATGCCAAAAATTTTTGGCCAAGCCAAGCGAGGCAAAGGCACAAACCGGCTGAAGAATGACGATGAATGAGGCGGCGCCTGCTAGTTGGATGCCAAACACGGTGGGTGTAATATAAACCATATATGCGCTGTATGTGTGTGCGTGTGTGTGCGTGTGTGTGTGCGTGTGTGTGTGCGTGTGTGCATGAGGCAACGCAGCGTGTAAGCATTTTTGCATAGTCGACAGACAGAAGACTTGCAGCCTGTCGTTTGGCTGTCTGCAGACTTCGCTTGCCTTTTTAATTGTAATTTTCTGTGTGTTTCGTTTCTTTTTCTGTTTTTTTTTTTGTTTTTGCCTGCCCAAAAGTCAGTCATGCAAATGCCATTCAAGCCTTAAAGTCGTCTATGTTTAAGGCCAAATTTTGTTAATTACAATTTGCAACAGTTGTGCTAGCAACTCTGATTTAAGTTTGGAAAGCAGAAGATCTTTCATAGGTGTTTAGTCTATAAAAACAGAGTGATATAGGCGTATATTAGTTCAATTTAAGTTCTCTATTAGCAAAATCTCTTTGTTATTAACAATTTATATTCGAAATTCTCTGAGTTATCTGAGCTTAAGCAGACGAACTGCAACATTCCACTTACAAACTTAAATTACGTAAACTCTTGCTGCTCCATTTGTAAGTTTTTTAAAGCTGCTATGCTTATAATATGCTTAATTATTAACTCTAAGTAATTATACATTTAATTAGTCACTATATTTAAGCTGCAAAGGTTTGCGAAATTCTTTCTTTAGTTGTGGTTGTTGTTGTTGTTGTTGGTTGGCTTAAATTTAACAACTGGCAACTGATTGTTGTGTGCTCACTGACCTGTGTAGACACTCACATGTATATACATATATATATATATATATACATATTAATGAATATTTACATATTATGCAGCCAGGCGAAAACACACTCACACACCCAAAAATGAACCTCTGACAATTTGGCAGTCACCGCAATCATAATATTTTTACGCCCAACCAAAAAAGAGAGAAAAAAAGGAAGAAAACCAAAAATAAAAAAGGAATTTATTTATATATATATGTATAGATATAACCGAATACTGGGCCCGTTCGTCAGTCGTTTCAGCGCCTCATTTAAATGCAAATTTGAGGAGCGGTTTTACCATTCTGCTTCTTACGCTCTTGAATGAAAACATTAAAATTAAACAAAAAAAAAAACAGAAAAAAAACGTTGACTTGCTTTTAGGCTATACATTTGTGTGTGTGTGTGTGTGTGTGTGTGTGTGTGTAAAGGTGGATGAGGCAAACGCTCGTGAGAATAATTCAAGGTGATAGCTTAATTGAAATATGCTTTTAGGCGCTTTGCTCTGTGCCTCGTCTCATTTTGCATACTTCAACGTCGGCTTTCACTTTGTTGTTGAAATTTCCCTAGCGCCGGGTGCATATTTTATAGCGCTGCGGTCGACCACAGAACTCCCCCCCAAAAAAAATACGAAAAACAACAAAAACAACAACAACAACAAGAAGAAGCAGAGAAAAACCACTGCTGCTTAATGTTATGCAAAGTGTTTGAGCCTGCGGCGAGTGGGAACAGGAAGTAAAATACATCCGGAATCAAGCACTGCCCGCCAAGAGAAGAGGCGTCATCATCTTTAATTGCTAGCCATTTCAATTCTCATTTCAACTTCAATTGACTTTCGGCGTCGGAGTTGAAATTAAAAATCCGACGAACAAAATTTACACAAATTGAGCCACAGACAATTGAGAAGTTTAATTGAAATGCGATTCTTGCTATGAGGCGATTTCGTACAACTAACGAATTAACAAGCAATTCTGTATATAAAATTAAACAATCTTTAAATAGTAGTAGTAGTGGTAGTAGTAGTAGTAGTACTAGTAGTAGTAGTATGCGAATTGGTTTCGCATTGAGTTTATTTGAGTTGCTTGGAGTTAAACCAACTATGAACAACAGTCACATGTAATTCTGCTTAAATTTAAGATACTCGCAAACAAGATACATTATCTTTTGGACAGTATTACGTACGCTTAGGGGGCTTAAAACGAATTGTGCAGAGTGTTGAGGCTTAAAGTGATGGCTATATAGCCAAATGATTGTGCCCAGCAGCAAACTTGAATTCAATATAACGAGCAATTTTGTGTGCACAAAAAATAAACCGCTTAAAATGGCTTTGAGCAGTGCAAATAGCATAAAACGCATCTAATGCATGCAAATGACAACAAGGCGTACACACACACCACACCCACACACATATACACACACAGAGAACCAGAGAGAGTTGGACATATGGGAGAATGTTTGTTTGTGTGCGCATAAGTGAAGTAGATCTTTGTAATCTCAAATGCTCAAGGCGTGCAAATATTCAATTTTAAATATGCAGCCGAAAAAAGAAGGAAAAAAACAAAAGAGTAGTAGTCAGAAACCTCTCCCCGCACTCTCTGCCCCTTAGCCAGTTGTGTGCGGCTCTGTCATAAGCACAATGTCATGACAACTTTTGAAATTTGAATTTCAAAGCAAAAATGTTCTCTCATTTATTCATTTGCTCAGTCATTCATTGCCATTTATTTTATTGCATGCTCTGAGCAAAACACACACACCCACACACACACACAGTTTTGTGTACACTCATATATATATGTAGAAAATTGGTACATGTCCATTTGCCTAGCATACCCCACACACACAAACTGGCAACCATATCTCACATCTCCAGTGAAATTCCTTGCAAGCAAAAGTTCTCGCACATCTTTTGATCTGGCCAAAATGTAGCTGTCAATAAATGCTGGGAAAAGACCCAGAAATTGTATTAATTTAGATTTCATTTAGCTATGCGTTGTCCTTTTGCGGGTCGATAGTTGGGTCCTGATGATCAAAGCGCAGGCTTTCTAGGCTCCACTGTTCCTCTCCCTCTCTGTTGTCTGTTGCTGTTCGGTTTCTTTGCGATTTTTGCTTTGTTTTCAAACTTTAAGACGCGTCGCCTTTATGGGCTCGTAAAATTTGACTAGTCCCCAGATTTCCATTTCACTTGTCTGTGCTGTGTCCTCTGTATCCCTTTGTGTCCTTTCTGGTCGCTCATTAAATGCCCTGGAAAGTTGTGCAAATGTTTTCATTATCAGCTGAGAGTTGCTACATGTGCTCAGGGTGGAAATTCTAATCGTAATTGTGCCTTCAATGTATGTAAATGTTTTGAGGGTTAGTTGCTGCCTCCCTTCTGCATCCCCGTCCCCACCACCCTGGAGGGTTGCAATCTGATGTTTAATTTTTGGCCATATTATTATTTTAATAAGCAATTGCCTGTCATTGCTCAAAATGCGAGCACGTGTCGCAATCTAATGTAAATAGAACTTACATTTCCAACGAAACTTTATGCTTCTGTAATTGCTTCACATCTGTAACGGTGTGTGAACCCAAATTGTAGTTTATCTTGCAGAGATATCACAGCAGAGATATCACATCGAATGAGACATCAAACGCATGAATGTGGTCAAGCACAGAGTGACCAGGCGTCATAATGAGCTTATTGGGTTCCATCCCTCCCTTAACATATGAAGCTACAATTGTTTAGTTCTTTAGATGGCAAGATTATTTAAATGTTATAGTTAGAAATGCGTTTTTAATAACTGCAAATGAAAGTGAACATTTTGTTGGACGCAAAAGTGTTTAAATTGTTTAAAAAGAACCTGAATTGATAAGCCCCAATTGAGTTGAAAATAATTAATAATAATAAAGCTATTTCCTTTAATTTAAACAAATAATGCTGAGAGCTATTTAATCATATTTTAAAATATTATTATTGTATTATATTTGAGCTACATTTGCTTGACTTGTGTTTTTAGACGACTGTAAATTGTTAAAAAAAACCTGAATTGATAAGGATCAATTGAGTTGACAATAATTAATAATAATAAAGCTTTTTCCACTAATTTAAACAACTAAAGTTAATAACTATTTAAGCATTTAATAATATATTATAATTGTTTTATATTCAAGCTACATTTGCTTTACTTGTATTTTTAGACGACAGTAAATTGATTAAAATAGAACCTGAATGTGTAAGAACCAATTCGGGTAAAATAATTAATAATAATAAAGCTCTTTCCATTAATTTAAATAACTAATGCTGAGAGATACTTAATCATATTTGAATATATTATTATTGTATTATATTTGTATTATATTTAAGCTACATTTGCTTGACTTGTGTTTTTAAATTATGTTTAAATTGTTTAAAATAGAACCTGAGTTTGTAAGAACCAATTGGGCTAAAATAATTAATAATAATAAAGCGTATTCCATTCATTTATATATATATTTTAATATATTATTATTGTACTATATTTGTATTATATTTAAGCTACATTTGCTTGACTTATGTTTTTAGACGACAGTAAATTGCTTAAAAAGAATCTGAACTGATAAGAATCATTTCATTTGAAAATAATTAATAATAATAATAAAGCTTTTTCCAATAATTTAAACAACTCAAGTTAGTAACTTTTTAAGCATATTTTAAAATATTATTATTGTATTATATTTAAGCTACATTTGCTTGACTCGTGCAACATTTGCAGCTGACTCTGCTTGATCGAAGACAAACGCTGTCTCATTTATATAACATTACTCAGCATGATGCAATCATATCAACTGAAAGCTGGGGCAGCTTACCCCACCAGCAGCGCCACTTCAAATGTCACTCGGCAAAAGTTTATTAAATACGAATTTATAACGCACATGTGAACCCTTCCCGCAGCGAAGGCGAAGGGCGAAGGGCAAACAAAAATCAAGTTTCTCCATCTTTGCCCTTTGCCGCTAATGAAAGAACAACGTTTTTTCAGGACTGAGTCTTGTTTGGGCAGGAGGGGCGGTGCTGGAGGGTCGAGTGTCAGTTCGGGTTTCAGAATTGGACTCCGTTTTGTCAAACAGGGGAGTGGTGGAATGGGGGGGGGGGCTCTTCGTTTAAGTGTTTTGCTTCTGCTTACACTTTGCTCTCTCTCTCTGTTTTGTAGATATTTTGCCATAACTTGAACATTTCAACACATTTGCCTGTGCTGCCCCCGCAGCCGCTTCTCTCCCTCTTTCCCTCTCTCTCTCTCTCTCTCTCTTCCTCTTGCTACCGCTGTATCTGCCCCTTGCATGAGTTTTAATTTAAGCCCACTTAACACCTCATAAAACAGGCAACGTTCTTTGTTGAATGTCTGACTGAATCACTGACTGAATGACTGACTGAATGACTGACTGACTGTCTGAATGTCTGACTGTCTGACTGTCTGACTGACATTGTGTGTGTGTGTGTTTGTGTGTGTGTGTTTCAGTTTAATATAAATTATATACATTTTATACATTTTAATTTTTACATTTAACTGGCAGCGTAACAACTTCCATGCAATTAGGTCGAAAGGGTTGCCCCCACACCAACACATCTACATCTCAGCAGAGCAACCCTTAACCTCTGCTGTTCCTCTTGTTCCTCTTGTTGTTATTGCTTTTATTATAATATTCGTTGTGTTGTTATTTCTTTTTTGCTTGTGCTGCCTGCTTGATTGCTACTCCTGGTAAATTAAACTTGAAAGTTGTAAAATTTCCCTTGTCATTGGCAAGGACACGTGCGTGCTCTGTAACCGCACCCCCCTCCACCCCCTCCGCTGTAAGCACTCAACCCTCCTGTCGACGTGTGTGGCATGTTTGTTAAGTGCTGCCTAGATAACTCATAACAAAATTAAAATCTGTTAGTTGCTCTAGCTCAACGCTTGACTGACAGCTCTGCCATTGACTGGGCTAATCAAATGAATAACTAACAGCGAGTTGCAAGCAACGAGTAGCGAGTAGCGAGCAGCGAGTAACGAGTAACGTGAACAGCGTGTTATATGTGTGTTATGTGTAACGTGTTCCATTCACAGGCCATAACAATTGCTGTTTATGCTGATTTTTATGCGCTACCAAGACACAAACCTGACTATGAATAAGTAAGTGAGTGTCGGGTGGGCAAGATTCAAACATTCAAGCATTCAAACATTCAAATGTCCTGTGCACTGTGCTTATTTGCCATGTAATCTTAAGCGACAGGCATTTCTTTACTTATTTATGCACTCTCGCCTAAAAGCACACACACACTCTACACACACACACACACACACACGCGAGCACAACTTAAAAATCACAATGGGGTTTTCGACTTTGGCCCTTAGATAAGCAGCCCCCGCAGTCTGAGACCTGAGATTCCGAGTCTCTTTCTCTTATTTTTGTTGTTGTTGTATTTGTATCTTTTTCCCCTCTTGTTCTGTTTTTGGGGTATGCTCGGCTTTATTTTTATGCGCTTCGTGTAAGATTTTTATTGTGTATGCTCGTCGTATATGGCCGCTATCTGAAGGCTGCTATCTGCCACGTTTGCTTTTATTATTTAATGGAGCACAAAATGCATTTTACTCGCCATTGCTGCCGCCTCTACCCACTAACCTTCCTCATCTCCCTCACCGTTCAGCGGCTGCCTTCTGCGTGCCTTGCTTATGCTGCTTATGCGTGTGGTTGGGCACACAAAATTAATAATTTATATATGAAAATGTGCGTTAAGAGCTGTGAGTCTCAGCGCGACTCGAGTGGAGTCTGTTTGCTAAATTGCTTAAGAGAATGCGCGTTAGGCTGTTTGCCAAGGTCATAAGTAGGTCTTAAGGCTGCCGGATGGCAGGGGATGTGTCGAGATTTGCTCGTCGTTGTTCACTTCAAGTTTACCATTTGCCGTTTGCCGTTTGCCCATTTCTCGTAATTTGCTTAATAAAACGCGGTTGGCATATTGCATAAAATATAAGCAAATGTTGTCCTTTTGTTGCTCTCCACTTCACCATTTCTGCAGTTCTCCACTTCACCACTTTTTCGCAATTTATAAATTGCACGGCAGCCCAGCAGCAAAACGATTCTTGACTCTCTCTCAACTCTGAACTGTCGACTGTCGCTTTTCATTTGCCGCGACTTTGATATATGAGAGTCGAGAGCGAAGAGAGCGAAGCAACACATGCAGGGCACTGGGAGACTGCACTTAGGGTTGGCTAAATGGCAATAGAAGTTGGCCAAAGGATAGGCAGGGAGACGCTAGGAGACGTCTGCATAAATTTGCAAGGCTCAAGGGAGAGCATAAGAATACGAAAAGCCTCTGGGCGACTGTCAAGTGGCAAAAAGCTGACAAACGGCCGTAGTCAAAGTATTTTTATGCATGCACTCAAAATTTATGCATTGTCCCCCTCGAGGGCAACATGTGTTTTGGGCGATAATCAATAATATTAGCGAAATAAATACCGATAAGAAAGATAACATCATTTTATTTGTAGCGAAAGGCGATACAAATGCAAATAAACAGTGAGAATTTATGGAATTTTATTCTAATTAAGCAGCACTTTAAGTTCAAGTGTTGCTTACAAATCTAATCAAATGTAAAGTGCATAATATATTAAAGATATTATTTATTACTTTATATATATTAAAGATATATTATAATATATTAAAGATATTATTTATTACTTTCATATATAAATGTACTTCGGAGTACTGCAATCAATGTGCATTCGATATTATTGATAAATTTAATATTAAATATCATTAAATGTATGTGGAACTGATTTGCATTTGCAATCCGCAATCTGCATACGGAATTTGGCATTCAGCGGATAGCGCAGATGTATCTTAAAGTGTGTACACACTGGCACGACTCCGATTGCGCTGAGAAATGTTTGTGCTCATTGCTGTTTACAAAAACAACAACAACAACAACAACAACAACAACAACAACAACAACAACAACAACAACAAACAGCAGCGTATGCAGCACACGATTTTCCAATTGAGCTCACACGTGTGTACACACACACACTGAGAGAGAGAGAGATACAGAGATACACAGATCTATAGATACAGATACAGATACAGATACAGATACAGTTGCCATTTGATGCAGTCGTGCATTCAATCGCTGCGTCGTCACCTAGACACACGCGGCCAGCCCGAAATCATTTCAAGTTAATAATAAATGGAGCATCATCATCAGACATCAAACTCGTTGAGCAAATACACGAGTATCCTTTTGCTTCTGCCGCCTGTTTGCCAGTTTGCCCCACTCGTTGTCTCTCTGTCTCACTGTGCTCTCTGTCTTCTTGTTTGTCTGTCTGTTTGTTTGTTTGTTTGTTTGCATTGCCTGAAACGCTCTTGAAACTGATTTATATATATATATATTTTATTATTTTTTTTTGTTTGTTGTTGCGTTGAGTTTTTCAATTTGTAGACGTGGTCATGTAATGAGCTGCTTCTTCTGGGCGCACAAATCAATTAAAATACGTGAGCGGCATTAGAGAGGCGCCTGCCCATAGCTGACTAGGCAATGTGATGATGGGCAGATGTATCTGTAACTGTATATGTATCACTGTGTGTGCGTAGCTGTCTGTATATTTATGCTTATCATGCTTATGCGTATTTCATATCGAACATAAGTCAAGAGGCTGCCAACATGCCAACTCAATTGACAGTTGAAGGCATTGCTATAGCCTCAGTATGTATACCTACTATACATACATATATATATATATATATATATATATATATATATGTATACCTTTATATATATATAGGTATACTATATGAACTGTCATCCTGTTGACAGGCAAGGTAGCCCCTTACAGGACACACATGAGTGGAGTCTGCTCATGTGCGTGTGTGTAGGTGTGTGTGTGTAGGTGTGTGTGTGTATGTGTGTTGGCCTTAACAGACATTTTCACAGTTGAGTGCTTTGTTCGAGCAGCAGCAGCATCTCTCTCTCTCTCTCTATCTCTCTCCATCTCCCCCTCGCTCTGCTTCTCTTGGCCAGCTTTTGCCTTATGTAATTTATAAGCATTTCTTGCGTGCGCCCTTTTGGTATGCAACAAAAATGCCGTATTGGACCATTACATAAGCCGCTTTTGAGTGGGCCAACAAGGTATGCCTTAAACGCTGCCTTTGCCTAGGCAACCAATCAATGAGTTTCCACTTATCAATGCTCCCAGAAGCATGCTTTAAACTGTATCCCAAAGACACTTGAAGCTTTAAGAATTGATTTAGTAATACGAATCAATCAGAGAAAGAGATGAGAGTTGAGAGATGATGAGCAGATCTGCACTTGAACTGAATTTCAAAATATATTCAACTAAATTTACACTGAATTGTTTATAACAAACTTTTCTTTGCTTGAAGATCAACTAGTTTAACTAGTTTAGTTTGAATAAATTGCTTGATTTTTGCTAAAGAGCAACTGAAACTTAACTTAACTTTTAATAAAGCTTTTAGATTAATTAGCCCTAAATAGCAACTGTGGTAACTTATTAGTTACCTCAATAAATCATTGCCAACTCTCAGTTGAAAGTCTAGTTTAAGCCTTAGATACTCTTACTCTAAAGTTCAAGCAGTTATTGCTTCTCACGCAGCTTAATGGATTATTTATTGCTTTTGTCCATAATAAATATAATATATATATATATATATATAAATATTGTATAGGGTTTTAAATCTTATACTTATATCATTTCATTGTATGGCCTTAACGAGTACTCATTCCATTCAGCTGTATTCTAAGCTCATTTCAATTCCATTCAGCTTGAGCGCAATTGTGACTCACACACACACACACTCACACACACACACATGACATTTGAAAATCCATGTGAAACCTTTTCCGCTATTCAATTATACTTGCCTTCAACCCAGAGCTCAACTGTGGGACACCTGTCCTGGTGTAGACGCCACACCACACCACATCACACCACGCTACACTCGCACACGCACATTTACACCCATTGAAAGCCACCCGGCTCAAAATTTATGTCTTCCGAAAACGACACTTGACTGACTTTTGTGCCCGGCCAAGTTGACACAAAAGACACAAGACACAACTCGGAATGGCCCAGCAGCGGCAGCAGGTTGCCATCTCCCATTGTGGTTGTCCATCAGCTGCGCTTCTGCTGCTCCTGCTGCTCCTCCTGCTCCTGCTGTGCCCGCTCCTCAAAATATGCAAATAAATTACTAATAACCTCAGAATGTAACCCTAACACGAGTGAAAAAAAAACACACATAGCTGTGTGTGTGTGTGTGTGTGTGTGTGTGTGTGTGTGTTTGTCTGTTTGTCTGCTTGTGTTTGACTGTTTGAGTGCTTTGAGTGTGAGTGTATTCCTATTCATAATTCAAATTTTACGCCACAATAAACAAAAATGCCTAAAATTATGCAACACGGCACATGCCGCAAACACACACACACACACACACACACACACACACATTTTGAGCTGAGTAAGTCATAAATTATGTAAATTTAATTTTACGCCCCCGCACAAACACCAGATATATATTGGACTCTATAGAACATGGGCGTGGCATTGCGGCCAAGTCGACCACAAAATTGTAAGAGTCGAAAAAAAAATAATAATGAAAAAAGCAAGAAAAAAAAACTTGTTATTATGTAAATAATTAATGGCATGTAATTATCTAAATTTTAGACAATTAGAAAAAATTAACACAGCAGCGGCAGCAGCACAACGTAATATTTATGACATTTTTATTATGCGAGGCGACGAAGCGGTCAACAGCCACCACGACAAACAAAAAAAAAAATACACAAACCTAAAAAAATAAATATTAAAATAAATATATAAAAAAAAAGAAGAAAAAGAAAAACAACGAAATTTATATGGCATGTCCTTGCTTCGTGTTTCCGTTACACATTTAACGCCATTTTAACGCATGCTAATGACCCAACCGCCGCTGTTTTGGGCCATAATATGAACTGAAATGTGGTAAATACTTTTGTTTATCCACGGACAGCAAAACAAGGTGTAGCCCTTTGAAAGGTTTGCCATTAATTAGACGCTGTTACTTTGCTGAAGCAGACGTCAGACAAAAACATTAGTTTGTCTAATTTATTACGCATAGATATATATATATGTATGTGCACACACACACACACACACATCGGCATACACCTGTGCAGCTAATCAATATTTTCGGTGCTGCCCTCAAAGTAGGTAACCAAAATTGCGAATTAGCAAAGCAAGAAAGTAAAGAACTTGACGTGTGGTCTGACATGTTGGCCAAAAGCGTAAAATATTATTGATTTCGCTTGCGTAATGTTCGAATGTGTGTGTGCGTGTGTGTGTGTAAATATATATGTGTGTGTTGGGTTTAAAATAGACTGCTTAATATGCACAGCACACTTCAGGAAGCGGTCTAAAAATACGTTTAGCCACACTCTAAGCTTACTTCTTGGGCTGCCCTTAGTGAAATGACTAGAGGAAGATTTGATAAACGTATTGAGCAAGTAATCTTAAGGTGTTTGGGGATATGTTTACTAATTAAAGTTAAACTTGTAATTTAATTGCAATAAATATAAAAGAAGCACATTTAACTTTTAAGTATAGTCCAATCTGTGGTAACTTAAATGTAATATGTTTTTAAATTAAAGCAATTCTTGTAATTTAATTGCAATAAATGTGCTAGAAAGATGATTATTTGTTAAGCAGAGTTTTGTAATTCGAATGCAATATATTTTGTTATTAAAGTAGTATTATATATAATAATGCTAGAAAAATGTTTATCTGTTTTAATTCTCATTTAATATATTTTTTAATTAAAGTTTATATTGCAATTTGAGTATAATAAATATGCTAGCAACAGGATTATTTATTTAGTGTGTTTTATAATTCTAATGCAATATATTTTGGTCTTAAAGGGTAAATTAAATGCAATAAATATGCTGGAAATATTTTTTTCTGTTTTAAAGAGTTCAACGTTTTGTAATTCTTATTTAATATATTTTTTAATTAAAGTTAATACTTAATAATAATTTAAGTATAATAAATATGCTAGAAATAAGTTTATTTATTCAGTTGAGTCTAATTTTTTGTAATTCACATTTAATATATTTTCTAATTATATTAAATAATATAATTTAAATACAATAAATATGTTGGAAATGTATTTATGTGTTTAGTAAAGTCCAATCTACTGTAAATCATATTTTTTAACTTAAAGTTTACCTTGTAACTTAAATACTAATTTCTAGAATATGAAGATTCCTCAGCTTTTCAGTAAAGTCATTTGTTATTGAAATTTAATGTAAATATACAAATTATTTAACTCATTATATGCAGAGTGCACAGTAAAACATAAAATTCAATTATTTTAACAATAAGAATTAAATAACAATTATATAATTCTAATTATATTTATAGAAAGAAGTTTAAATTTAAAATATAAATAATAAAATCATTTAATTATCAAATTTTAAATAAATTATATCTTAATAAGCAATAAGTTTTGCACAAATTGCTCATTTATTTGAGTTAAAGTCTTAACTATAATCTGAGATCAATTTTAAAGAAGTCAGCATAAATACAAGGAAAAATAGACAATAATTATAGCGTTGCATCTATTAGGGGTTTCTTTTGTCTGCAACAGCTCTATGTGTGGCTGAGGCAAATGTCTGCTCTCACAAAATATGGCATTAATAAAGAATCGCGAGAGATGCCTGTAGACTGTGGTCTGTGGAGTGTTCAATGCCAATGGCTCAATGTATCTTTTCGCTGGCAGAGAGCAAGTTTAATTGCCACTTGCTAATTGCAAACACGACCATGGCGACCATTATATACAGCTGCCATATTTCATATATATCAAAGATATATATATGAAGGAGAAAATAAAGAAAAAGACTAAAGAATTTGCCATTGAGCGGAGCGCAGCCACAACAAACGTGCAACAACGTGTGACGTGTGGCAAGTGGAGGCAAAAGCATAAAAAGCAGCCTTGCATGTGGAGCAGTTGGAGTTGTAGCTGCTGCAGTCACTGATTAGTATCAAAAGGATGCTGAGCATGTGAATGTGGCTGTGTGAAATGATGATGATTACGATGATGATGATTACGACGACGATGATATACGTAGTAGTGGTCGTAGCATAGGGCTGTTAGTTGCGGTTGCCCTGCAGCTGCCTGCGCCCTAACAGCTGCAGTGCAAAAACTTTTGATTAAGCTACAGTTATGGCAGGTTGTTACGTATGAAGTCGGAGTGGGAGTGATGGTGGTGGTGGTGGTGCTGGTGGTGGTGGTGGTGGTGCCTCTACAAGCATGCTACATGCTATTGTTTTGCTTGCTAGCTCGTTAGTTTGTTTTGCTGTTGCACGCTTGAGGCGCAACATTGTCTGCTTCTAGGTGCCTGTTGCCGTCTCCTCTCTGATGCGCCATCCTATCTAACCATTGCCTTCTGTCAGTGACAAATTTCTACAACGCAACTCTCGACTCTCAACTCTCTATCAAGCAGCTGCACACACACACTGACACACGCAAAACTTTTGTAGAAAACTTTGATGATTTTTGATAAACAAGGAAAACAGAAAAAAGTATATTTTATATATATATAGATATAGATATACAATAAACTGGTCGAGCTGCGTTTTTTCAATAAGCAAACAGTGCTTAGAGCATCGCATATTGTATATATATATATATATATGTATATAAATTATAAAGTATGTGTATTACTTTTCTATCAACAGAGAGCAACTCAATTCGAAAGCATTTTTGAAACAACGTATATGATGATGTCAATAGCTGATGATCATCATCATGGTAGTTTTTGCTATACTTCTCTGCCTTGTCGCTGTCGTTGTCGTTGTCGCTGTGGAAAGCATAATAAAAATCGCTTTTCATGTGTTGGATTCTCTCCCTCTCTCTCGCTCTCTCTCTCTCTCTATCAGTCTTTCACTCTTGGAGCTGCTGCTGCTGCTGCTGCTGCCATAACAAAGCCATAAAACGTAGTTTTAATTGCATTTTCGTTGTTCCATTTTATGTAGTTGAGTTGGCAAATGCATAAAAACAACAAAGCGCAACTGACCAGGCAGACGGAGCGAGACAGCAAGCGAGTGGCTGAGAGGCAGAAGGAAATAGCTAGTTCAATAGACGTCGCCGCATTCTAATTGCAGGGAGTGCCAGGGATGCAGATGTAGGCACTTACGGCTTGACTGGCTCTCTCTCTCTCTCTCGCTCCCGGAGACCGCTTGGGCATCATAAACTAACGCAGTTTATGTGGGTTCATGCACCCAATACTCACACACACACACACACACACACGGCATAAACATTCAGACTCGCAAAGTACTTGGCAGTTTGGCACTCGGCACTTTTGGCATTGCATACGCGTAGGCGGCGTCGCTTGGACTAGTCCACCATGTCATGCACGACTTGTCCAGGCGCTAAAATTTGCGGTTTAACGTTGCCACTGGCGCCTGTGACTTACCCACTTTTTCCCCTCCACTTCTCCATTTCTGCCACACATCTCCAACTGCCATCGCTGCACCGAGTTTATAAGTATTTTCTGCCTTTGCTCTTTGTCATCCGTTCAGCACTTTGTCATAAGGCTAATTGTGCGCTGAGCCATCTTTTTGGGGCCAACTGAGAATATTTTCTTTTTTATTTATTTTTGTTTTCGTTTTCGTTTCTTCTTCTTCTTTTTTTTTGTTGCCAGCAAAAGATTTAATTAACAATTTGACTCTCAAAGGCTTCACTGTGAGGCTGTGGGCTGCTGCGCATTTTGACTTTTGGCTACATTTAAATTTCAAATTATGTGCGCTAATTACGCAGCTTCACAGCTACACATACACACAGAGAAAGAGAGAGAGAGAGAGAGAGGGGGAGAGAGAGAGAGAGAGAGAGAGAGAGAGAGAGGGAAACCCTTTTGCTACACATAATTAGCAAGGCCTTTGTATAAAAGTCCTGCAAACGGGCAACAGACAAAGCAGTGAGAGCACGAGATGCCTTAGAAATGTTGCCAAAGTTGCAGCAAATGAATTCAAATAATAACATCAAAGTCATGTGAGGCACATGCTAAGCAAATTTAAGTGAATAATAAACAAATTAGTTATTAGACTCTGAACTAAAAGTTCACAGTCTATTAGGTTTGACGAAAGCGAAATGTGCGTAACAGGCAGAAGGAGGCGTGGCAGACCCTATAAAGTATATATATTCTTGATCAGCGTCAACAGCCGAGACGATATAGCCATGTCCGTCTGTCCGACTGTCCGTCTGTCCGTCTGTATGAACACCTAGATCTCAGAGACTATAAGAGCTAGAGTAACCAAATTTGGTGACAACACGTGTATTGTTTGCAGGCAGATCAAGTTTGTTTTAGATTTTTGCCACGCCCCCTTCCGCCCCCGCAAATCGAAAAAAACGTATTACTGAAGCTACCGACTTTAGATTTAATTCAGATTTGGGCACATATGGAGGATGTCCTATTTCGGACGTTTTCTGAAAATTTAAGCACGATCGGTTCATAAACATAGAAGATATTAAGGAATGAATGATCAGCAGGTTCATGGCACCTCTGCGGCCAAAATTGCTTTAGTTAGAACAACAACAACAACAAGAAACGCCGCAAAGGCGCGAGTTCGAATCCCACTGCTGACAATTCCAAAATACATTTTTTAATAACTATAAATTAATTACTTTTATTTTATATATACATATAATATTAATTTTGCCATATTTGTCAGAAAATGTTGAGAATTCAAGAGAAAGCAATAACCAAATTTCTTTAGAAATTCGTATATATATATATATATGACAAATGCAAAAACTCGTGCTGTAGTTCAGAGTCTCCCACAGTCGTACCCCGACTGTAGCTTCCTGACTTGTTATTAGTTAGACTTACGATTGAATGACGCAAGTAATTTGTGCATAAACATAGAAAAATAAACTGTAATGTGATATGATTAGTTAGATACAGTAATGGATGATTATATACAGAATTGGTTGGAGTAATTACACAGTTAAAAGCATACAATTTGTTGAACTAACGTTAATCTATCTATAGCAACTTTGTTTAGTTAACTGAAGATCATTTTGCCGATGACAAATCTCATCTTGTAGCACAGAATGTATGCACTCTGTACAGTTTATAAATCTATGTTGAGCTTAATATGGAAAGCATTGGGCTGCTCTGGCCACAACAAGTACGGCTAGTTCATTAACCAACGATTGCAATCAAAAATGTACATATCATGGCTGGAAAAAGCTGCACACACAGAAGCCAGACAATTATGTAGCCTCAGACTGTGGCAGACTGTGGACTATGTGGACTTCATGTGCATGTTCATTCCTGTTCAATATATGTGAGAAATTCAGTGTTGTTTTTGCATGCAGCAGCTGCGGGTGCCGACGTTGATAAAGCATTCAAAAGCAGCAGGCAGCAGGCGGTAGCAGGCAGCAGGCGGCATGAGGCATGAGGCAGGCAGCAGACGGCAGGAAGCAGTCAGCATGTTGCAAAAAGCATAGCATACAATGCAGCGCTCAATGCATGTGGCAGACAAAGAGACGATGATGAGAGTTGCGAGCTGAGACTGAGTCGGAGTCGGAGTCGGAGTCTACTTAGCTCCTGCTCACGCCGAGCATCTTGGGTGCCTCGCTTAAGCCCCCCGAAAACGTTTTCCAATTTATTACCCCGGCCACATCAATCATTCATCAGCCACAGACGCCAACGCCAACGCCAAAGCCGAAGTCGATGTCGATGTTGACACCAGCTCTGACTCCGACCCTAAAGCTGACGCTGATGGCGACCCTGGCTGAGATCTGGACCGCAGCAACGAAACCCGAACGTGCGACTAAATGAACATTTTTGGTTAAACATTGGTTTAAATTTTGCGGCGTCATCGTCAATCCTCCTGCATCCTCCTGCATCCTGTCACTGTCAACAACAACATGGCGGCAGTGGCAATGCCAACGCTCTATATACAAAATCAACAAGGCTTCAGTTCATCGACCACTTAATTTATCCAGCTGAGCTTTGAGTAAAGGCAAAAGCGAATCGAGCGCGCGCGGGGGCAATGAGGCGTGGCCCGGCATGCCTTTGGTCAGACAGAGAAATGCACTTAATTGCCATCACGGCCGAGCAAAACCGTTGACTGTTTAGCACACCGAGGGCATTACAATTAAAAAATCAGCCAGCCAAAATAAAACACAGCATTTAGGATCAGAGTGGAGTACAGGCGTCCAGGAGTCGAGCAGTCGCGTTGTCCAGCAGCTGAGGAATTGTAGAGTAGGCGCCTCGTCACCTCAACGCTTCGCTGCGCTACATCACTGCGAGACCTTTCAATTCATTCATTATGCATTAATGTAAATACGGTAAATGTTGTCCAATCATTAACATAATTGAATTACAAACAAGCGACCATCCAAATTGGGGCCTTGTTCATGCGCATGCATAAATCGCAATTTTAATTACTTGCCCGCCTAATGGATTGTGTGTTACGGCAGCACAGAACTGGCCCAGCAATAGCAATGCAAAAAATATATAAACTAGTTGTACCCCCAACGCCACATCCCCCCTCTCAATGTGCTCATAAAATGTGCCATAACAGTTTAGCTGCAACTCTATTTGCAGTACATGAAAGAGCCGAGAGAATGTTAAATATTTTACGACATGACATTCAACGTGGACAACCAATTGAATTTTGCAGTTAAAAGCTTCAATCATTTTCAATTGCCGCAAACTAATGGCTGATTATAAAATATGCATGCGACAAGCAAGCTGGCAGCGCCCTCTGTCGTCTATTTTTCGTACTAATGACACACAGCAAGACACCAGCTGACCAAAAAATTACACCTGCTCTATGTATATATATATATATGTATGTATGTATGTATGTAAGGCAATCATCAAATGTTCATTGAGTGTTGCTGCTCAGCTCTGCTGCTTTGGTTTACGTTATTGATTTGCTTCGGGTTATTGCGGTTTCGAAAGCTGCATAAAGCCTCCAATTAAGTTTTATTTTAATGTATTTCATTTGAACGTCTTTTAATGGCATTTTTCGTATTGCTCCCATATTACTCATTTGCCATATACCAAAAAGGTGACCGCAACACGTAGCCAGGCAGAGAGTCAGGCAGAGAGTCAGGCAGACAGTCACTGGCATCCTTTTGGGGTTGCTTACCAGCAAAAGTTGGATGTGGATGGGCGTTAAGTGTTGCCCGCCAGTCGACATGGGTCGCATGGGTGAGATTTAAGCTTTAATGATGCATGAAGCGGCACAGGATGTGGCTGCCCAGTCGTGGGTAAAAGGCAATGAGCGCAAATGTGCACAGAATTCGCATAGAGCGAGTGAGCCAGCGAGTGAGCGAGCGAGAGAGAGAGCGAGAGGGAGTACAAAAGATATGCTTGCATATTGAGTGGCATTTAAATGCTTGAAAGCGTACAGCTTTGCTTTCAATGCTTGAAGGTGTTTATGAAGAGTGCTACATCATCGAGAGACTTGATGATGATTGAGAAATTGAATTTGACAATTTGTGGATTTTGAATGCTTAACAGCAGAAAGCAGGTAATTGACAGTATTTAATAGAGAGATTCGTTTGGCAAATTGTATAGCATTCGATGATTATAATTAGAAGGTTTCTTTTCTACGCATTTATCGCTGTGCAATTCCAATTCCAATTCTAATTCTAATTCTAATTCAAATCAATTTCTGTCTCTTGCAGATGAACCGTGCTTTACAGCTGAAGCCAGCTGAAAATGAAAGTCGCAGCGGTAAGTAATCAAATTGCAAAGTTTTCATCATAATATAATTTGATTTTGCCATTTGGCAAATCAATTTGATGTTTACCAATCAGTTCGCCATAGGTGCCTGACTGCGAAATATAATTACTTTTCTTTTCTCTCCCAAAGAAAAAAAACAACCAACTTGACCCGTCTTTATGTAAGTTTCAGTAGCAGGGGGAGCAGGGAGAATGTCCAGAGCAAAAGTGCAGCGTCAACGAAACTTTTTATTCACACCTTTGGCTAAGTATGTGCCAAAGTGGAGCCCAAAACTTGAATTTCCCCATATTCCTCACTCTCTTTTCCCCAGCGTCGCCTTCAACACACGTCAGCTAAAATTACGGGCGCGCTTCGATAAACTGTCAAAACTGTCTGCGAAAATTTGACATTAAACAAAAAAAAAAGAAAAAGAAAACAGAAGAAAATAGGAAAATACAGAAATACAGTATATATATAGGTACAGAATATATTTGGGGGAGAAAAATGAAAAGGAAAATGAAAATGAAAATAAAAATGAAAACTGTTTTGTTGGAAATACAACGTTGAACTGTCAATGGCAGGCAATGAGTGCTGGACAAGGGCATCCTGGCCAGGGATGCGCCATATTGTTTTTACTGTGCTCTCTGCCCCACAGTTGTCATGTTTCACGGTTGTTTCTGACAGCATAGACCTCTCCATCTCAAACTCCCCACAAACTTTGCCAGCGCACGTAAAAAAAATGGTCAAAGATTTGCATAATTTACACAGCACTTGATTCTGTTCGGTTTGGGTCACAGTTTGAGTAGTTCTTGGTCTGATAAACCTATTGACAAGCTCATTATGCTGCTGCAAAATGATTGCTGCTACAACTTAACGTAAAGCCGTCATTCCAATATCAAATGAAATACTTAATGTAAGACTATGTAAGCCCAAATTTCTAGCCAATTTTCTGCATCTTTGTGACAATTTT
This sequence comes from Drosophila macrospina, assembly GCA_035042075.1. NCBI lineage: Eukaryota > Metazoa > Arthropoda > Insecta > Diptera > Drosophilidae > Drosophila > Drosophila macrospina. The sequence goes on from JAWNLW010000591.1 coordinate 4,162,015, forward strand.
CTTCTGCTAGTTTTTTTTTTTTGGATTTTTTTTGCTAGTTTCCAAATCATTTAGGGAGCAGTCTGCACACGTACGTAATGCACAAGTTGGCTTGCTTTGGCAACAAAAAATACAGTATGCTTTGAAAATTGGGTTGTGGCCCCGGAGGTGGCAGGTGGCTGGTGGCTGGTGGCAGGTGGCAGCCAAAAAGTCAGTGCACTCCGCGCAATCTTCTAAGACGTTTTGCAGCTGGCAACGCTTATCAAAGCAACGCAGCGCCCAAAAATGTCCATTGCACAAATTGCTTGTGCACACACACACACACACACAACCACACACACACATACACTCACAAAGAAGAAGAAGAAGTGTAAAAAGCATTGGGGAGAGAGTGGGAATGTAGAGCCATTGCTCATAATAGTCAACGTCGACGATGGCTGTGGCAAAAACTTGACAAAGTTGATGTGTCAAATCAGCAGAAGCCGTGAGCAGTGCAGAAAGCAACGAGATGAAAGTGGTATGAGGAGCTGGAGCCAAAAGGATGGCCAGGCAATGGAGCGGTACAAGCGAACAAACGAACAAACGAGCAAGCGAACGAGGGAACAAACGCACAAACGAATGACCTTTAAACTTTGCCAAAGGACATGAAAGCACTAATCGTTACGTTGCTCCCTTCATTCATTCAACGTTTCATTTGCCAGTTTCTTCGATTTGACTTGACTTGCCACATCGCACTGATGCTTGCCACTGCTCTTTTTGCCAGTGCTCTTGGCGGCAACAATTTAAACTTTTCTAATCCGCTGGGGATTCAAACTTCAAGCTGCAGCAGCGCCAACTCGCCGGCAATCTGTCCGCACAATTGTGTGTAGCTTTGGATGGCTGTCTTCACTAGCATTGCTGGCCAGCAACCAGCAACCAACAGCACCAACATGGAGACCAGCAGCAGCAGCAGCATCACTAGCATTCAGGCCCATCAACGACGCAATCAAGTCGACATTTTTGTTGTTTGTTGCTTTTGTTTGTATTGCCTGCTCTTTCACTCGCTCTGTCGCTTGGCTGCGAACAAATTTCCAAGAAATTAAAGCGCTCAACTTTTGAGGCCGCTATCAGCAACGCACTTGGCAACTCAACAGCCCTGGCGACTTTTGACTTTGGCTTTTGTTTGTGGGTGGCCGACGCCCCCCCCAAAAGCCTAGGCCAAAATGCAATTATACAAGGACAAGTTTAATTGCTTGGTTGAGCGGGCCTCTCCCCCCCCCCCCCCACACTTTTGTTGCTTTAAATCCGATTGCACTTTTTGTGCTGACAACTTTAATTTCATTTATTTATACTAAACATGTGAGTTGGCCAACTTGTTGATATGCTCATCAACTTTTAAGCACTTCAAAGCACTCTCGGCCAATCAACTTGCATGTCTGCCATTTACAGCCACTACCTCTGCAACTTCATCAATTTTAACTCAAATGCTGACCATCTTCTTGCCACTGTTCCAAAAAATAAACAAGAACGAAGAACGAAGAAATTGTTGCCTTTTGTCTGTGTCGCATACGCAATTTTCTGTGTGCCATATCTGAAGTCTGATGACTTTCATTTCATTTGCCATGTCGCACACACATACACATATACATTTATCTTGATATTCTCTGTCACACTCACACACTCACACTCACACACACACACATTCATGTTTCATCATTATCAAGCTCATATTGTCGGCAGCTTCGTCTTTGTCTTCGCTGTAGTCGTCTCTCGTTCTCGACGCGTAATTTGTACTTGTCTAACACGTAATGATGTCACGTAAATTGCATACGTTGATGTTACGTTACGTTGCGTATTTTAAAACTGCACAGCCACACACACACACACACACACACAGTTCACAGCCCAAGCAAATTGAGCAGAGAGCGCGCAAGCGACTTAAAGTCGAATTAATATTACTCATACGCACCGTGCCAAGCACTGGCACAATCTCGCTATCACTCTCCCTTTTCACTGTGGCATGCTCTCTCTCTCTCTCTCTCTCTCTCGCTCTGTGCGTCTCTTCCCGCTAACCTGTAGTATATGAATAAATTGTGAAATCCGTTCCATTTCCTTGAACGCAACACAGATTTATGTTTCTAACTGCGCATTAATTTCCTTACCTTTATCCTGCCTTAGCAGCTGCTCTCTCTCTCTCTCTCTCTCTGTCTCTCACTCGCTCTTTCTCTTTCCTTGTGTGTGGGTCTGTGTCACACATCAGTAAATCAGCTGACTGCTGCCTGCTTTCCGTCTCGCCTCATTCATCATACTTATAAATATTCATTTCCTTTGACGCGTTGGCCCCAAAAAAATGATTGCAAAAGATTAAAAATCAACTCTATAAAAATATTGTATACACACAAACATAGCAGCGTTGATAAATTACAAAGTAAATTAACAACAGCAGACAAGCAAGCTGTGTATATTTGTGTATGTGTGTGTGTGTGTGTTTTTTTCTGGGGCAATTGCTCAGTCAGGCCAGCTCCAGCGTCAGTCGGTTGAATGAAAGCGTATGTGAAAATACGCCGTACGATTTTCTTATCGATATCGAAACAAAAACTTTGAGCGTCTCATTTTCTGGCTGCTCAGGCAGGGCTGATTATTATAGACAACGCCTCATCAAATTGAAAAGCAATGAACTATGAAACAGACTATGGGAAACTAAACCCTAACAGCAGCCAGGCAAAAGGCGCAAAACTTTTCTTCATAGTGTGGGCAGTGCGAATGGTTTGGGGGCTTGCTGTAGCTGAGTGGATGGATGGCTGGTGGGGCGGGCGGATTGGCGAAAAACTAATAATAATATAACGCAGCGTTGGCTGCAAAAACTTTTCTCATTTGTGCAGAGTTTTTCGCCATCTAGTATTGCCAACTCATAGCCACGTTGCCTATTCTGTTCACATGATTACGCATTTGAATTGTATTGACGGCAATTTGTGTCGACGACGTTGGCCAATTTCATTATCGACACTGACAGTGTCTTCCTGGCCTACCTGGCAATCGGCCAAAGAAAAAAAAAGTAGAAAAATAATAACAAAAACTCGGCTTATTAGCGCACATTACACCTAAAATGAAATGTTTATGACGCTGTACTAAATTTTTCTGTTGCGCTCATAAGTATGCTACACATTTTGATGTATGCAATAAAATGAATAAAGCGGCGACAAAATTGAATTGAATTTGTATTGCAATAGGCACACTGGATCAATGGTGAATGGTGAATGGTAAATGGTGAATGGCGAATGGCGAATGGTTGTGGCTGTCTGAATGATGATTGGCTTCAGCTGGCAAAGCGCAAATTAAAAAATTCACCACTAAGCCCAATAACAAAGCCGCACACACACTCACACACGGCAAAGTAGACAAAAGGCAGCGCCTAAAAGCAGACATCAATTTTTGCTTTCTCTTCAGCTTTTGCTTTGTCGCCCCCCCCGCCCTCTCATGCTCATTCTTTCTGTGTTCTGTTCTTGTTCTCATCGTTACCCCAGCTCGCAAATTCTTTAATCAGCTTAAATTCACACGTACCAAAAGCGACGTATAGCCATTGATTGGAGGCTTACAGTCCCCAACCCCCCATACACTGTCCAACAATCTTTATATTTCCTTGCATCCCTTCATCTCTCGCTCTTGCCTTTTGTGTGGCTCGACGCTGGTTTTATCAAAGCCAGTTCAAAGGCGCGTATGTGTATTTAGGCTTTTATTGTTTTTGACCTTTTTTTTTCTTTCCATTTGACAACCAAAAAAAGAAAAAAGAAAAACAGAAAAAGAAAAACGAAATCGATTTTCCACACACAGATAGAGAGCAGGACTACGCACAAAAGAAAACCTAAAGGAAATGCTTGCCCAAATACAAGTAAATCACAAGCAGCCGTAGCCGCAGCCGCAGCCGCTGCCTCATTCACAAGTTCAAATAAGCGATAATAAGTATTTATATGTGCCACAGCACAACACAGTATTTTTGTCTTCTTTTGGTTCTGTTTTCTTCTTTCAGTTTTGTATACATAGTGGAGAACAGGCTGCTAAATGCGTTTTAATGTTTTCCAGCACAGCAGCAGCAGAAACAACAACTTTTGCGTCTGGCAATGCCGTCTTAAATATTTAAGCATACTTTTAGGCAGCTGCTTGTTTTTGTTTTGCTTCTCCATCTCTCTCTCTCTCTCTTTCTCTTTTTCTCTCTGTGTCTCGTCTCGGCCTCTGTGCGTAGTTTGTCTGCGCATCATTTTTCTTATGTTCTTTGCTTGATTTTTTGTTTTTACGAGCGACTGAAGCCTGTCAATTGGCTGAATGCCTCGTAAAAATGCCAGAGGCCTAGACGGAGGCACAGTCAAAGTCACAGGCGCACGAAAGTGGCAGCCAAAAACGATTTGTAATGTTTTCTTGGCCACGCCGGAAACGGAAAAGCACACACAAACACACACACACACACACAGCGCCTCTATCTGTGTGTGTGTGTGTGTGTGTGTTGCTTTTAGTTTGTTATTGTTTTCATTTTGGGTTACGCAGGGGAAGCTCGTTGTTTAGGCCTGCCAAATGTCATCATTAGCGTTTCAATTGCCATTTTAGTCCGTGACACTTGAAGCATTTGCATAAAATTCAAGTCAAGTTGTTGACATTGATGGCTGACGTTCTTTGATGTTTGCTTTTGCCGAAAACCGTAGCCAAACGAAGCTGAAATACCCTGCAGCTGGCTGTATCTACAAAAGCAAATTGTCTGGTATTAAGCGCAATAAAGAAAACCGAATTTGGGTAACGAATTTGACAAGAAATTGCCTTAGAACAGGGCTAAATAATATTTAAAATGCACAAAAAATAATTTAAATTAGCTGAAGTTCTGCTGAGAAAATAGAGAATTTATTTAATATATTTTAAATTTCAAGTAAACTCGAAACTTCAAGGCAAGCAACTGTCGCAGTTGTTTCAATTTGTGTCGCGACATTTTGGCTAGTTTATTGAATTGAGTCGTCGCGACTTAGCCGTGATTTAACTCGGCTCTGTTGACCCCTCACCTGGCCTCACGCTTGACACACACACACACAGACACACACTCGCACACTCACAAACAAAGCTGGGGGGAAAAACACTTTGCTGATCTTATCAGCTCGGCAATTGTCTGACGCTTTTGCGTCTGCTTTTGTTTGCTTGCGGTGTCTTTATTTCATTACGTTGGAATGAGGATGAGGACTGTGGGAATGATAAGCGACACGCAAACGCGACAGTGGCCGGCGAAACTAACGGAATGGACTGTAACAGTACAGTCACAGACGGCAATCAATAGTGTCAACTGGGCGATGGCTAGCGGGGCGTATGTGTAATATAAAAAGTAATTATTTCTTATGCAATATGGCCAGCTCCACGTGGTGCCACCGAAGGTGGTAGGGGGTAGGGGGGTTGGGTGGGGAAGGGAGAGATGATAAGCATCTGGAACAGCATTTTATTGCAGGCGGCGCAATGTTTTAATTGTTTGTCGTGCCAGGGTTGCCAGGGCTGCTGCTGCTGCTGCTGCTGCTGTTTGCCATCCAAACAACTCAACCATAAAAGATTGTAATCTTAATTGCATTTAGAGTGCCTTGCATTGTAGGTTAATAATCATAAATGTTATGGTAATAGTTACTACACTTGTACATCTCTGTGTGTGTGAAGTATTTTGCTTGGCTTTGCTGTTGCAACAATGTGTGGCACTTGAACGTCTAGTTTATAGTATTTAATTCAGTTGTACAGTGCACAGGTGCCCCGCTCGCAGTGCCAGCAGCAATTAGCCAAATTAATATTGCGGCTACGCCAAATTCAAAGTGCACTGTGAAAAGTTTGAAAAAGAAATAGAAGTCTGCAAAATAGTGAGTTCATTTGCGATTTGTTGGATGGGAAAATAATATATATAAGTAAATATATAATATGAATAAATGAACATTTTAAATGAATATATATTTCAAATAAATTATAAATAATAAAATAATTACAAAATAAATAATTTATTTGTGAATTAAACATAACCCTAAATTGTATATAAATATATAATGCGAATAAATTAAAATAATAAATGATTTTGAATTACATAAATATTTATATTAATAAATAGATTATTTGTAAATTATGAATAAATTAAAATAATAAATGATTTTGAATTACATAAATATTTATATTAATAAATAGATTATTTGTAAATTATGAATAAATATAAATTATAACAAAAGGTAAAATATGATTAAATTAACTATTTATATTATACATACATTAAAATATAAATTTAATAAAAATTAAGTATGTTTACTATAAATAAATTACATATGAATTATACATAAATATATATTATAAATAAAGATAAATTAAAAACGAATTAACATTTTAAATAAATAGGAAAATATTAATAAAATATATAGATTATTCTTGAATTTATAATAATATTAATAATTATGAGTAAATGAGCATTTTAAATAAATATTAATGTAATTAGTAAAGTAATTAGTAATAAATGAATCGATTATTTATGAGTTAATAACAAATATTAATTCAATCTGAAAACTGAGAGTTTAGAAGAATAATGGAAATATTTGCATATATTCACAATAAATAAAATGCTGCATTCAGCTAAGCTAAGCAACAAATTGATTTCCAATTTAAAGCTTAAGTTTATACACATAAATAAATAATTCGAATAATTTTTTCTATTTCTTTTATTTGTTTCTTCAAAATCATTTAATTCCAATGTCTATTAACTGAACAGATCCTTCTCGCTAAAGCTTTAAATGCAGTGTGGCTTATCTGTTGCCGTTCTTGATATAGTATATCAAAACATGCTCGTAAACTCTGGTTTGCCACCCACACACACACACACACACACACATACGCTTGAATATATCCTTTGCCAGTTGTTGCACTGTGTTTTGTGAGTTGCCAACACGCCAACCAGCCATATCTTGGCTTCCCACTCCAAGCTAAGCTCGTTGGCTTGCTAGATTGAGCGACGTGTAAAAGAGACAGATAGCATTTTATGCGAACGCTTCGCACCCGTCGCACCCCTCGCACCCCTCGCACTCCACACACACTGCACACTTGAGCAGGCGAACACAATGAGAGAAGCTTGGGCAGCTTGCTTGGCTCATATACTTTACAAATCTTGATAGCTTAATAGCGAATAAGACGGACGAGGGGCTAAAAAGCAAAGACATGTTTTGGCCAGCGGGTGAGCTGAACGAGAAGAGTGCGCCAAAAAATAGCAGAAGGAGAAGCAGAAGATGAAGTAGAATTCTGGCACATTAAAGAGCCAAAGCCAAAAAAGCAAAAATAATATGAAAAGTCATAAAAATAACAGCGGGACAACCGCAGTAACCAGAGCAACCACAGCCAGAGGAGCAGCAAGAACAAAACGAAAACAACAAGAAATGAAAATGAAAATCTAAGGAGCACAATTTCCAAGTTTTTCATATATGTTTCCCTGCGTCCCCCCTGCCCCTGAGTGTGTGCTAATTTAGGCGAAATCAATAGAAACCTTCGAACTAGGGGGTAAGTGTGTGTTGTGCTCGGTTTGCTCTGGTTAAAATTAATGAACGTAGGTGGCGACAAAAACAACAACAAGTGTAGCAACAATAGCAACAAACAGCTAAATTTATGTTAAGTTGAGTCACCAGCAGCGACAAAAACTATAAAAATTAACGAGCTGTAAGTAATGTAGCATACTTTCTGGCGTTTTGCCCCGTGAATGGGCATAAAATGCGCTCCGTTGCCTTCTCGGGCTCTACGCCATTGTTATTAAGCATTCTCCTCTATATAGTTGCTTTCTTTCATCTTGCTTTTGAATGTGTTGTTGTAAGTATTATAATGCCATTATCATTTTTATTATTGCATTTTAAATGCATTTTCATATATTTATATTTGTTGCTTTTCCTTTCCATTCATAATTTTTAATGCTTGGCCAGCACACAGCTCGCAGCTCGCAGCTCACAGCTCATTAAGCAGGCAACAATTTGCAGTGTCTGCTGCCAAGTTGCAGGCGTAGACAAGATTAATGTGTTCTTGCCACGGTCCACGTATCCATAAGAGTGTCCTCTCCTGTCCTGTCCTGTCCTGTCCTGTCAGCCACTGTGCAACGTTTTCTTTGACGCTTTTCTTTTCTCAAAGTCGCCTCAAAGTCATGTGCACGTCGTGGAGCCACTGCTGCTGTTAACTGCATTTAAAGTAGTTCCTAAACCAGAAAACGCCACACAATAGTTGGAACACTCGAATGTCAGTCGAGCTAGGTCAATCACACACACTCTACCCCCCTTTTACGAGGGGGGGAGGAGGGTGGCAGGGATAGCTGGGGCTTATCCATGAAAATGGTTGTTGGATGGTGGAGTGGGCTAACGCCCAAGCATTGTTATGGATAGGACACATCGTCAGAGCGAGCTGGAGGAGCAGCAGCAGATTTGAGATTGCTTGGCATAGCAATGAAGACAGAATGCTCAAGAGATGCTCGAGCATACAAGATTACAACCTGTTTACATTCCTCGTATGCTAGTGGGAAAAATAAATCAAATTAGCCCTGAAAAGAAAACATTTTCAAGTTTCGCATTTCAATTCCATGCAAACGCCACAAGGTTTGCCTAAATCATATTTATGCAATTGAAGTTTTCAACACAAGAACTGAGTTGCTTTTAAAGCACTTTAATAAATATGTATATATGTAGTATAAATTATTAGAAATAATTTATTATATTTAAACAACTCAGATTTGACTTGAATACTTCGCAAATACTATTCAGAAATTAGTTTCAAATCTTAGAAATGCGGTTTTAAAGCACTTTATTAAATATATATATGTAATATAAATTATTAGAAATAATTTATTATATTAAAATAAATCAGATTTGACTTGAATACTTCGCAAATACTATTCAGAAATTAGTTTCAAATCTAAGAAATGCGGTTTCTTATATAAGTATTACAATATTGTATATTTCTAAGATGATTTTAGTTTCAAATTGTGTATAACAATATATATATTACTATTTTAAAAAGAAAAATCTGTTTGAAAATATATATATTAATATTTTAAAAAGAAAAATCTGTTTGAATAAATTCGAAATCATTTCTTTGCACATTTCCAACCTTTTGTCAGCTTAGCACTGACTCAAATTACATTCCAATTGCCTACTTCTGAGCCATATTTGTTGCTTCGAGCTGCTGTTGACCTTCGCCCAACCTCACAGCTATTACAATGATATTGTATAATGCTGTGGCATCTGAACTGCATTCATCGGTGGCTTTTCTCCAAAAAACATACACATACAGGCTTCTTGTCGTTGTTTAAAACAAACTTAAAGCACTGCGAATGCATTTATCTCATAGAGTCTTTATGCAGTTTCTGATTTGCCAACGACTTTGTTGTGTGCCTGTGTATATGTTTGCTTGGGGCAAACGTGCTTGCAACAAAGTAACAACAACAGGTCAACATAGCTATAGCTATAGCTATGGCTAAAGCCAGAGCCAGCGCCGTAGCCATAGCCATACATCTGTCTATATAGCGAGTCATTCAGCTATCCATCCATCTAACCATCTATGCATCCATCCATCCATCCATCCATCCATCCATCTATCCATCCAACCTTCCATCCATCCATCTATGCAATGCAGTAAGTCATGCAGCGCAGCTCGCTGACCCGCACAATGCCTTTGTCTATTCCACTGCTGTTGTCTCTCTTTAACTAACTCTCTCTCCCTCTCTCTCTCTGGCCTTCAGAGTCCATCCAGCTTGCATGCATTTGGCTTTACAAACAATATATGTTGTTGTTGTCTTCACACAACAACTACATCAAACTCAAAGCTCCCATCGAGCTCTGTCTATTTTGAATCCTCTTTTTCACTATCTTCCCCTGCCGCCAACTCCGCGTCACGCTCCTACTGCTCTTGTAAACCACCCACACTGAAGACTAAACAAACTAATATGCTATGCTTAAAGCGTACATATTGGACTTATGCTTGTTGTTGTTGTTGTTGCTGTTGTTAGTTGCTTGTTGTTATTTTTGATGTTGTTTGTATACAACAACCCGAGTGGGAGATGGAGGCACAGACAAAGAGAGAGAGAGGGAGAGAAAGCATAACAGCTCCTGCTCTTGCTCTAGCTTCAATCGTCAACAAATGGCCTCCCGCTGCTGTCCAGTCCCACAGCCCTCCTCCTCCTCCTTCTTCTACTCCTTCTACTCCCTAACCCTGCCCTGGCTGTCATATTTTGTGCTCTCACGCTGCCTATATGACACGCCATTGTGCTGGCCCAAAAGTTACCCACAGCGACCCGCTGAGCTCTGTATAGTTGAGTTCCAGAGCTGAGCTCACGTTGACGGCCCCTTCTGGGCCCCTCTGGGGCCCTCTCTCTTGCCTTTCAACAACCTATGCCCCCGTTGCCTGTCGCACGCTTATCATATAAATTCTTTCGGTTGCTTGTTTTTTCTTTATATTTGGTTTGGTTGCTGTTGCTGTTGCTGTTGTTGTTGCTGTTGTTGTTTTGCTCTCTGATCCTGGCCATAACAAAAAGGCTAAAAATGTTGGCTTGTTGTTCTGCCTGCTATTGAAGGCTTAAGCGCCAGTCAGTTAGTCAGTCAGTCACTCAGCCACTCGATTCACTCAGTTAGTTAGTTGAAAGGCGCTTCGAATATTCCTCCTATGTGCTGTGCTAAGCAAACAACATACACACACACAAACAAACACACGCACACACACACACACACAGTCGCATAGACTAAAATCAACGCCAGACAAAAGCAACACAACAGCCTATACTATAGTTCAACTAGTCTATGGTCGAACTATTTCCTCTGTCTGTCTGTCTGTCATGCTGTCCCTCTGTCCCTCTGTCTGCGTTTCTGTGCAGCAGCTGCAAATGCATTTTACACTTCACTGGCGTGGCAATCATTGCTTAAAGCTGTTGCCCAAAGGGTGTTGACTGTTTTTCTAGGTGTTGACTAAAACTTATGACAAAAAACCAAGCAGACTATGAAGATAAATTGGCAATAAACTGGCCTGTACATTTGTTTCAATTGTCCCAAAATCAATTAACAAATTAAGTTCATCAATGTTTAATATACTGTTCAGCAATGCAACATTATATTAATTGAGGGAAAAGAGAAGAGAAAGTAAAACACAATCTAGATATCTGTTACTTCATTCGATAAGTTATCGGCTTTCATTTGATATTCTTCAAGTTTTAGCTACTAGTTAGTTTTAACACGGCCAGTGAAACAGGCAAGAACTTGTTGGCTATTAAACACAACTGCTGCCCCACAAGTTTGAGCGCAGACAACTTGGCAGCACTATAAACTCATCAGCGTAATGAAAATTGCCTGAGTCAGACAATAACAAGCAATAACAACAACCACATCTGTCGTCTGTAGTCTTCAAATGTCTATCAAAATACGCGCATTTATTTAATTAGTCATTTAGCGGCGCCAGAGTAATACAATGTCCGTCATACTGTTGGATAGTTAAAATACTTTGCTGGCATTATTAAAAATTGCACAATGGCATAGATAAATCTATGGAGAATGTTACAAACAGAATCGATGGCACGTTATGTGATGCGTTTCATATAAATTTGCAACGTAAATAGTACGAGTTCGGGCTGGTAATTAATAACTGTAGTCATCAACAGCATCAATAGCCAACGTCAACGAGCTCAGCTCTCTGCTCAGCTGAGCCCTGACTTGCCCATAAAAGTATGCTACACAATTTGCAATGCTCGACGCGCGATAAAAATGAAATTTTATGTGCTGCTTAAGGGCGTCGCTAAAGGTTATTAAATTGTTACTGAGCTGCACAGCGAAAGAGAGAGAGAGAGAGAGAGAGGGAAGGAGAGTGAGAGAGAGAGAGAGAGAGAGGGAAAGATAGAGCTGGGAGCGTTGTAAGCTGCCTTGGTTTGATTCTCAGAGCTCTTAAAGCTGTCTCGCATATAGTTTAATTGAAAACTTTGCTGTGTGACTTTCAAATGACATTCAAATGCTTACCAACTAGACCATAGTTGCTGTAGAAGAGGAACTGCAGCACATGGTAATAAAATTATGATGTCGCTTGTGGGACAGGAGTGAGAGAGAGAGGGCGAATCAGCCGCACTCACATTAAGTGCCATTGTCTGCCTGTTAACATGCTCATTACCAGGCAAAAGGCAGCAAAAACAGAGATGGAACTGAAACTCGTTCATGACTTCACTTCAATTATAATTACGTCAAACATTGCAACAAGAAAATACGCAACTTGAGCCACACAACAGATAGAGACTGAGACTCCAACCAAAGACACGGAATGAGACTCCGACTACGACTTCGACTCAGAGTCAGAATCAGAATCAGCTCGACTAGACTCAGACAGAGACTTGTCGACAGTTGTGTGAGGCGCAGAGACAAACAACTTGAAAGTGAGCATTTCCTTTAATGCCCTGGCATTGCGCTTTTTCCTCCTCCTCCTTCTTCTTTTCAGTACAGTCTTGTCGTTTCTTTTTTGTTGCCATTTTTATATTACATTACATTTGCTCCCAAAGTGCTGCCTCCGCACGTTGCAGAGACGCATAACGATGATTGTCATTGTTTTTAATGCCAAAGAGTTGGTCTCTGGCAACATAATATCCCTGCCAAAGCAGCACACAAAAACTGACTGAAGAAAACTCATAATTGCGCTTCACACAAATTGCAAGTTATGACCAAAGTTACACAGAGCAGGAGAAGAGCACAAAGTACATCGATACGAGTCCAACTATAAGCATTCATCATGTAACTTTAGCTCAGGTGGCCTGAGAACGAGAATGAGGTGAATGTGCAGCTGGACAAGCGCTGCAGGTTCACTGCACTTGCCAGCTGCCAGTTTGTAACTTTAACTTTGTTGCAATTTACGAAACAAAGCGATAATGAGAGCAAAGTATAAGCAAGCTATAAGCAAGTCATAAGTAATGAGTGAGTTTCATGTATATAATGAGTGATTAGAACATAAACTCTTGACTTGATTTAATTAAGTATGATAATTTGTCATTGCAATTTGGATAAAGAGACTAGTTTTCATATAAAGTTGAACTCTCTTAGCAATTGTTGCAACCTGCAATTTAAATATCCTTTAAAACGTTTTCTTTGCTGCTTTGTCCACGCGGCTGGCCGCCATTTTATTGATGTCTTTTGACGTCACTCTTTGGCCTAGGACAGCAGCGACCTGTACGACGTAGCACAGGCACACAAAGCTGTTGGCAAACAGACAGAGACAGAGAGAGTGAGAGAGAGAGAGAGAGAGGGAGCCGCAGACAACGTTCAATGTCCAGTGCTACAACTGCCCGCAGTCCGAGGCAGCTTTGCATTGAAGTCAGTTGGACCGTTTGTCTGCTTTCGCCTCTCCTCTGCTGTCTTCTGGCGCATCACTCACAGCTCACAGAGAGTAGATATGATGGTGAGGCTGGATGAGGCAGCTCCGACTCCAGTTGTAATTTATTTGGGCGCTTCCCGGCAACGGTTTTCTTTATTGCTGCTGCTGATGCTGATGCTGCTGCTGCTGCTGCTGCTGCTGCTGCTGCTGCTGCGACCGGGGCAAAACTTATTAATTTAGACTTTTTGTTCGCAAATTTGCGTCTGGGTCGTTGCCCAACTATTCACAACAACAACAACAACAGCAGCAACAACAACAGAGAAGATGTAGAAGAAAAAGCACTGACAGCAGCTTTTGGTCTGTTGTTGGTTTTTGCTTTGCTTTGGCAACATTTATGCAAATTAGTTTTGATTGTCTCTCTCGGTCCCCGCCGCGCCCCAAACACTCCGCCATCTTAGTCTTAGCTACGTTCCTTCAGTGCGGGGTAAATGGCAGAGGGGATGGCAGGAAATTGAAAGTTAATTTGCATGCTGCATAGTTTAAGGCGCCACACAGTTAAATACACAACAACAATCGCTATCCGACTTGCCAGTCCAGTCCCGTCTAGTCCAGTCCCGTCCCGTCCAACTCAAGTCGACGCCCGGCAAACGTTTATTGTTATTATTTTATATTTTATTTCATTTTATTATTGCATTATCTGTGCACTGCATGCATATTTGCACTTGGACGTACCAAGCACTCGCCTTATTTAATTGCACGTGCATAATTCTTCTGAAAATACAATTATTACAACGCCTGCCCAGGCGGCGTTCTCTTGCAAAATTTATGTTCATTTCGATTCAGTTCGGTTCAGTTCGGTTCAGTGCGGTTCAGTTCGTTTCAGTTCGGTTCATTTCGTTTCATTTCGTTTCATTTCTTATGCAGGCAGCTTAAAGAAACACTCTCCATGCACATCCGCCTGTGCGTATGCTACATTATTTTTAACAACTTTTCACTTTTTCTCCCTTTGCGAAAATGCGCCTTTAAGGCGCTTACTTGCATATTTATGTCACTCGCAGGAATGTGTCGCCTCTGGTCACTCTGGCAACGTTACATAAATATGAAGTGCGTTGCAAGTAGGAGTCGGAGTTAAGTGGGTGGTTGGAGGGCATTTGTTAACTTGGTTGGCTGGGTTGGCTGGCTTCGCTGCCTGCTCGCTCATGTGTGACAGTGGCCAGCTGGCTGTGAGACAGACAATTGACAGTTTTGTTGCATAAATTTTGTTGGAGCGGCCTGCGTGACAATACGAGTATCGGGTCGGGTATGGGGATGATGGGTTTCTTGATCCTGGGTCTGAACTGAAACTGACAGGCTTATGCTGGCCACGGTGGGAGGATGAAGGATGGCAGTCGCTAGTTGGAACGTGGAGTGACAAAAATGTCATATGACACTTTCTCCATACGTTGTGCTCGTTATTAACATAATTCTACTTTGTTTTCTCGATGATCCCATGGATTAAGTTCTCTTATTTATTACAGATTTTATATTATTATTATATTATATGATTTTATTTATCTTTCTTGATAATATCACTTTAACCAGCAATTTATCATGCTTCTGAGTATTGTTAAAGCTCTTCAAGCCAAACTTATCTTCATTTTATAAATAAATAATATTGAATTCTCTTTGTAAGTTAAATATTGCTTAAATAAACGCTTGTCTTGCTCTTCATATACTTTCAAGTATTAAATATAAATGTAGAAATTAGAGTAGGTCAATACACAGTTGTTTCTATAAATTGGATTTTATTTGTATAATAAATAAGTATATTGCGGTTCTTTACAGCCAGCAATTATTTGAAAATACAAATTAAAATGGACAGCTTACTTTATATTTATGAACTTATTGCAGCTCTAAGTTGCGCTTGAAAGCATTTTTGGTTCATCAATAACTCTGTCGATAAATCCTCACACATTCGCCCCAAAACGTGTTGCAAATGTCCTTCAAATGTGCAAAAATCGACAGTTACCATGCTCGTTTGTATATATATGTATGCAATACATATTTATATGCATATATATATCAGCCCAAGCAGACGCCCCGAAAATGCAGTCAACTGGTTTGTGCTGGCGAAAAATTTCACAACTAATTGAATATTTAAAACTGCCAAACCGCAATTTCAAATTTATTACTCAGTGCAGCAACCCAAAAGTGCAGGCTGGCTGCCTGGCTGGCTGGCAGTCAACCAGTGGAGCGTCCATTCAACGGCCATTACCTTTTGGATGTGTGTGGTTCACTCTCTGGTTTCCTCACTCTCCCTCCCTCTTCCTCCACTCCCCGTCTCTATCTCTTTCCCTCTGACTCTTGGTCTGCGTATAAAATGTCACTTAATTGCAATTTAGTAAATTGTTTTCCATGTTGTATAACAACGCCGGCAACAAGCAACTGCCACCATGCACCCACCCGCAGTTCTTGTTGCTGTACGTCACCACATGAGGGCAACGCAGGGGAGAAGTGGTGAATCCTGTGAGGAGGGGAGGAGAGTGTGAGGGGGCAGCGACAGTACACATATTAAAACCATAAATTTTGCGGTGATTTATCTTAATTTAAATGTTGCAACAATGCATGCGGCTGTGCTGCTGTTGCGATGTCTGTTGCCTGCCCCTTTGTTTAAATAACAAAGCAGCTAAAAGTATAAACAATTTTTATTTTTTACTCCTACCACGCACACACACACACATACGTGCGCACACATTATATAGCTTTTGTATATTTATTTTCTTTTTAAATTTAATATTTTAACATTTTATTTTGTTGCGCGTTTTGGGTGATTCTCTGCCTTGTTGTTGTGTTGTTCATGCTGTGCGCGAAAAATCAATTAAAAATTCATCAAATAATTAACAAAAGCACTGCGCAGCGTAACCGGGCAAGAAGGGGTTAAACAATAGCATCTACTTTGCCTTTGCCGCTGTTGTTATGTCCTCGTCTCCCGTCTCTCGAGGGAGTATTTAACTTGGCCTGCTCAGGGACGTAATTTCAATGCTGCTGCTGCTGCTGCTGCTGCTGTTTTCATGTGTGTGTGCGACTGCGACGCGCAAAACAAATTAAATTCAATTTAGTCAACAGCAGCAACAGCAACAACAACAGGGAAGGGAAGGGAAGGAGCAGCAGCAGCTACTGCAAGAAGGTGCAATTTTGATGGATTGCTTTGGCTGCCTGCCAGTCGAGAGTGCCTGTTTCTAAAGAGGGGAGCTCAGGAGCTTGCTTCCTTGTTTGTTGCTTAGCTGCAAAGTTTACGAGCTGCCTGCTGCTGCTGCTGATTTCGTATGCCTGTGTGCGCAAATTTACATATGTGAGCTGGTGTGCGTGCGTTGGACTAAAGTTGCGCCCAAGTTAACGCAGCTGCATTTAAACTTTGTGCAGAAAAAAAAACACTATATATATAAATATATATACTAGGTATATATGCTATGTATATACTTGTATATATACTCGAACCATGCATACAAGAAATTAAAAACTTTTGCTGCAAATGGCATTAAACATTAAACTGTAGCATACTTTTGAGCGCCCCAAGTAATTCGAAGAAAGGCAAGAAACTTTACAAGTTTTAAGTCATTTACGCAACTAACATTAAATACTATAATGAACACAGTGATATGAGTTTTTGAAATTATATTTATTATCAAAGGTTCTTGATTTCACTTCAGTTTATTTATGTCACATTGACAAATTTTCCTGCTCTTTACATAAATTAAGATGATTTAATAGCCCAAAACTTGTTAGATTTGCATTGCAGCTAAGTCCGAGCTCTCGTTAACGTATTTGTAAATGATTTCATTATGTAAACTCAAGTTAAATAAATAAATTTGCCTGGCTAAGCGAAAATTTATGGCATTCGGTTGGTTTTTGGCTAATTAAACAGAAATTCGTTGGCTGTCTTCTGTCAATGCTTGGATTTAAAGTCATTTCTCTTGAGAGAGTGGCCTAAACAAACGAGACAAGCGACACAAACGGACCTTAAGTCTTTGCCACAAACAAGCAAACCGAAAATCACAAATTTCCGCTTTTTAATGAATGCCACTGACGACGGTGGCCGCGGAGAGGAGGGCGGTGTGGCATGCCCTCATAAGGGCGTGGGTCGAAACGATAACACGTCGTGTCGGCAACGATTGTAACCAGTTTGAAAGTTGGCGGCGTGACATGTCAGGCTTCTGAATACCACGTACAAACATACAACGTCTGCTAGGCGACCCCATACTCCGCCCATTCTCCTCTCCACCGCTCCATCAAAAAAGTATGCAACTTCATTTATAAAAACCCCTTTTTTACCCCCATTATTGTTGTTGTTGTTGCCAACTGACTTTTGGCTTTTTGTAATTTATACGCGCTTGAAGGCGTCATGTCGGGCAACACCTACAAATTCTTTTCTTTTTGTTGTTGTTGTTTTTCTTGTTTTTCATTTACGTTTTCATTTTCATTTTGTTCTTGTTTTGTTTGTTGGAGCTTTTGCATAACGTCAACGTCTGACAAATGTGCCATAAGCAGCAACAATAACAAATAACAACAGCAACAACAACACGCAGCGCATTGAAACTTTTGCGTGCGGTTTTTCGGTTTTGGTTTCATTTTTGTGGCCAGCGGTTAAAAAAGTTGTGGCCAAATAAATGGCCAAATGGTTGAAAATGACAAATGACCGTCAATCATGACAGGCCAGACGAGAGCGTCCAGCTGTGGACATTGTGCAACTCTTTGGAGTGGGCCGATAAGGCTAAGCTCTGTCTGCCGCAGTTGCCAGTTGCCAGTTGCCGGTTGCCTGTTGTCAGACAAAGATTGGTAAGGTGAGAAAGGAAGGGGACAAACATACACACACACACACACACACACACACCTGACGGTCAATGACAGTCAAAGCTCATCATTGGCTTTCGAGGGTTGCTCTGCGCCTGCCCATCTAAATGAGTGTTTTGCGCCAGATAAGTTGTACAGCTCATATTTTTGTGGATTGCCCTTGGTTCTGCAGGTCATTAAGTCTCTCTGTGTGTGTGTGTGGGTGTGTGGCTCAAAGTACTATATATGTATATGTGAGCAATGAGTTATATGTATGACACAAATAACTTCAATTGTTCTAGTCTAGATAAAAGAAATTAATGCTCCCAGCCAAATTGTCACATTTAATTTTCGTTTTAATTCATTTTAAAGATTTATTATAAATTTCTCAAAATTTAGCAAAGTTGTTCAAGTTAATTTAACTATTATAATATTAATATTCTTGCTTTAAAACATACTTAGCTAATATTAAAAAGTTCACTTTTATTTTGTTTAAATCGAAGAAATGCAAATTGTAAATTTATCAAATTCCAAAATGCGTAAAGCGATGCGTAAAATGGGCCAAGAGAAGGGGAGAATAACCGGCAAAAATTAAATATTTTGGCCAAGGAAATATCCTTTTTGGCCCAGAATGCGGGTAAACAAAATCGTTTGGCTACAAGAATTTACAATATTAGTTCGCAATCTGACAAAGGGCCACCAAATTGCTTAGACTCACTAGAAAAATCTTATCAATTTTCCTCCTTTTCTTTTTTTTGTTTTCTATAAACTGGCAAAGTTTCAGCGAGTTGTTGCCCCCCGAAGTGCCACTGTAAAATATTTTATTGAATATAATAAGCAAGGCAAACTTTTGCCAAAATGAAGGAGACAAAGTTGTCGTAGAAGATGCAGCGAGTCAGTTGTTGTTGTGCGCGTTGTTGTTGTCGTTGTTGTTGCCATTTAATATGAGAGCACAAACATTTCAGCAGCTGCTTTGTCCTTTCCTATTGCTGTACTCTGCTTTGCTTTCTCCTCCCCCTTTGGGCCCTTTGGTTCTATTCTGCATTTATTGCATTCGCTTTTGTGCTGCTTGAGCAATATAATACCTGCGTGTGAAATAACGCAAAGTTTATGCAGCGCTGAAAACTTTTCGTTTAAATGAAAACTACAAAGCATTTAAGTTTCGGGCAAACAAGGCAACCAAATTTAAATGCCAAGTCCCCAAATGGAGGTTGGCTGGCTCATCCCGGGCCCAGCCTGGGGGCATTGCTGGGCACTGTAAATGAAATCTGAAATCTGAAAACTGAAATTTCAAATTTCTTTTCTTATTCCTTTTCTTTTCGCTTTTTTGTGTAGCCAAAGTTTACACTTTGTAGTCGCGTCTTTGCTGCACACCGAAAAGAAAGTGTCAAATTAAATTTAAAAGTGATTTGCCGCGTTTTTGTAACTGTGTGTGTAGTGTGTGTGTATTTATTTTGTTGCCTGTCGACTGCTTTTTAAATGCTGCCAGGCATGCGACTAAATGCCAAAGTGAAAAAACGCTATAATTTGCCTGAAAAGCAAGTCATTTTCCTTTGCCCTGCTGCAAACATTGAGATGGCCGAAATTGAATTGCCTTTTGGTTTAGTGCTTACCAAAAAAGCTATTACTTACCTGCTTTATAAGGTTGTTATGCTTTAAAGTTTGCTTCGCTCTCAATTCGCAATTGCGTGCACTTTGTTATTACGTAAAAAATGTCATAATCAAATTTTGTTGTTAAGAAACAAGCAATTTCAACAATTTTATTTAAGTTGAAGTTCAGTTTTGCGAAAACATTTAGTAAGTTAACAGTTCTGCTACAAATTCATCAATATAATGATTAATTAAAGCTGCTTCAAACTGTTTACAGTGTGTGCAAATCAAAGTTGCCTTAAAGCAGCTGCTTGTGATTTTTGCTATTCGCCCGGCCGCAAGTAAACAAATAATTTCTATGCAAATATTTTACACTAATTATTTCAAATATTTTGCATACGGCGGCGTCGAAAGCAGCCACCAAAGCAAATACAATTTTTGGGAATGTCTATTGCGACTAACTGACAGTCTATCTGCCTGCCTGTCTGTCTGCCTGCCAGTCTGTCTGTCTGCCTGCCCTCAAAAATAGTTATTTGCTCAAATTAAATATATACATTTGTGTATTTGTACACTGCAAATATGTTTTTGTCTATGTGTGTGTGTGTGTGTGTATGGGGGTGTGTGTGTGTTTGTGTGTAATACAAAATTATTTTATGGCGTTTGCTTTGGGTAAACAGCACAGTCAGCCAGAGCTGAGGAGTCATAGTCGAAAGGCAGCTTGGTGAGTCACTTGACACTGTCTAGGGTACAGTCAGGTCTACGTTGGATGCCTAAAACTAGTTTTTGTTTTTGCTTTGCGACATTTACTGCAATTTTCCAGCCTTTGGGCACACCTATTGTTTGAACACAAGCGCTGAAATTGATTAAGTTTGTTGCCTGCCAATGCAAAAGGCTCTCAATCAAACAACGATCGCCAAAAGTGCAAAAAAAAATGTAAGCAAAGTTGCCTTTGAAAGCGTACACAAAAGTGCCTAACCGAAATGAATGAATGAATGAATGACAGAATGAATGAATGAGTGAATGAGAGGCGAATTTCATGGTATCGCATCGAATGGAAACGGCGCGTTGTATTCAAATCAAGTCAGACGAAAAAACGTTGACTTAACACTCACACGCACTTGTAGGACACACACACGCACACCCAGAAACACACACACACCCACCGCGCACTTTATTGACTGCGACAAGTGTCGCGGCAAACAGAGATTGCCGCGACTTGAAGCCGATGCCCGTGAAAATGAAAAAACTGTTAACAGTCTATGTGCATACCATTAACTGAGTCAAAGAAAAAAGAAGACTATATACCTGACTGAGTTGGATGTGGAGCTGCAACTGGCGCAGCTTAAGTGGTATTAAACTTGTCTGTGTGGAGCTTGAGACTCGCCATAAATAGTAACAAGCACGAGGAGTGTACAAAGATGAGAACTACGCGGCTGCCAGACGCCTGTTAGACTATTTAAAATATTTTATAATTTAATACGACAGAGAGATGAGTTCTTAAAACACACTCAAGCCGAGCGTAGGGACTTGATCAGTTGGTTTATTCAAACATTTGAATACATAAATAAACTACAATATGCTTTAATTTATAATTTTCAAGGGCATTCTTCGAAGCAAAACTCAATAATTTGAGTTGCTCACAGTTTTTCTGCACATTCTACAAGCACCTACTAAACTATAAGATTTATACGTACTGCTTGTTAGAAGACGAGAACAATTGCCAGCGCTGTGACTAATTTAAATGCCACCAGTGTAGTGCAGTGTGGCCATGACTGTCAAGACCTTTTAATTAAAAACTATTTTGCTTGCATTTTTAGGGCCTGTGGCGCTGGGCGTGTCACCAACTCTCTTCCACTCTAACTCACCCTCTCTCTCTCACTCTCTCCCTCTCTCTCTCTCTCTCTCTGTTTCACTTTTCTGCTCTCTATCTTTTCATCTAGCTTTCTGTTTACCACAGCTTGAGCGCAAAAATTTAGCATTTTAATTTAAATTTAATGTGGGCGTGGTAGCATGGCGTGCAACAGTTTCACTTCTCTGTCACTCTCTCCCTTTCTCTCTCTCTCTGTCTCTCTCTGTCTTTCAGTGTTTCTTCCTCTCTTTTAGTCATTGCATTAAGTCAAACGTAATCCGCACATGGCCCCGGCCACAAAAGCAAAGGCAAAAGCACACAGAGACAAAGCAGTCTAAATGTGTCTTCCATCTCTCTCTCTTTCGCTCTCTCTCTCTCGTTCTCTCTCTCTCTCTTCTATGTTTGCCCCTTACTTTTTGACTTTATCGTTGGTTTGCTTGCTGTTGGTTTTCTGGTTAGGTCTAGTCTACTCGCAGTTGGTTCGGTTTGGGGCTTTCGTGTGTTTGCTGGAAAGGGGATTGAATCGGTTTGCTTTGACTGGTTGCCCAGCAGCTGGCCGGGCCTGGGCCAGCGTTTCATTAAGTTATACAATTTAACGCCCTTTCAGCTGGGCAACAACGTTGTCGGAGTTCTATTTACATTTGCTTTGGGTCAAATTACACAAAATTCTACGGGTGTTGTGGCGACAAAAAGCCATTGACAGCCAGCCGGCGTCGTCTGCCAACGGCTTCGACACTGCAGCTCCAACTGTAGCTGGATTTGGCATTAGCTGCGGATGTGACTTTGGCTCTAGCAAAAGCCATGGCTAAATAAATTTTATACAAAATGTTTACATGAGTCGCCCACACCCCAACACCAGCACAGTCGTTGGTAATTCAAAACTTTGCGCTCTTTTGTCTTAACGCAATGGCAAATATTATTGAACTCCTCGGGCTCCATACTATACTCGCTGCATACTTTTAGCATTCTGTTTGGCATGCACTTTTTTATTCTTTGCTAAGACTTTAAAACTCTTTAAAAACTTTGCTGCAACATTTCCGCTTTGACAGTAAACTTCTTGTTGGGCTTCGCTCAATGTGCTGACCCAATTAGCTGGCAACTGCAAAACTCCAGAGTCACCTGGTCATGGCTTTGTCTGACTTTCAAATGTGTCCCACCAACAGCTGCACAACTTTTGTCACATGGAGGAATGGAGGAATTTCCCAGATGCCGTCCTCGTTCGCCATTATCAAATTGAATTTCGCATGCAAATTGTTTTTGGGGGTGCTCTAAAAAGCTTTCAAGTTTTATGACACGGAAATTGGCCTATTGCAAGTTTCACTTGCTCAGGATATTGTCCCCTTTTGTATACCCTATACCCGCAAGAAGAAGACGTGCTAAAACCGAAGCCTAAACATTTACTTTTGAGTATGAAAATGAATAAGCAAGAATATGCGTATCTACTAGATCTGCAGGATATCTGTATAGTCTGCTCTGTAATTTGTTGTGGCGTACATTAAGGCTTATTTCCACGTTTCGGCCGTATTTAGTGGGGTAACTGCTACACTGTTCTTTTTTTCCTTTTTTTATTTTTGGGCCCGTCGCACTAATTTCAACGGCGAACGGCTAATTATGATGTCTTTTACGTGCCAAGAAACGTTCAAGTGACTTTTCCAGGTCCACTTCAATATTTATTTTACTGTAAACTCACAACCTAAAAACCGAAGCAACGTCGCGTCGACTGCCGGCAGAGAACCCCATTCAGAATTCAAGTGGGCGTGTTTTGATGACATGCTGCCTGCTTACCTTCAGCACGTAATACGCTGGGGGATTCGTCAGTATTAGCTACCCGGTAAAAACAATATTAATAACAGTGGCAGGCAGGCAGGCAGGGAAGTAGGCAGAGCAGAGCGGAGCAGACAGGGAAGGCTAAGCGGCAGCTCTGGTGCCGGAGCAAGCTGCAGGGCCATAATAATACATCAGCTGAGCCAATGCCCCCGCAAGGGTTTAGACTTCCAGCATAGGATAGCACTAAGACAGACAGTGGGACAGCCCGGCTGACAGACATCCCCAGCAGGCAGCTAATAGTCAACGGCTTCGTTCGACTGACGAACGCCGCTTCATTGAAAAGTTTCCAGCGTAATGGCTTTTGTTTGGCGGCATCGTACTCTGTCCTCGTGAAGGGATTGGGAATGGTATTTGTATTGGTATTGCTCTGGTAAAGAGGGAACTGCGAGAGTTGTGGTGGGTGGGGGCTGTTGCTTCTATAGCATTAAGTAATTGATTACATCTCAAGGGACTTTTAAGCAAGCCAACAGCGGACAGAATGAAGGCAACAACAAAATGAAATGGCACGCCACTATAAAGCTCATAAATTTCTATATAACTTGACTTCGTTCGGCGCAATATAACGTAAATAAATTTCGCTAAATAGTACACAAAAGCGCAAAGGCAACAAAAAAATAAAAATAAAAAGTAGAAACAAAAAGAAGAAAGGTAAGCACCACAGTCAAGTCCGAAATACCCAGCGAACAGACAACCTTCCCCGTGTTTTTACCATAAACAATAACCATAATTTAACCCCAGCCAAATATGTTCGTTAATGTGGTTTGCGGGCTACAGTAAGTTGTATGCTAAGTTTAGCATGAAGTTGGCAAGATGGGTAGACTACTGACCCTGGCCAGAATCTAGCAGTTGGGGCATGTCTATTTGGTAACTGAATTTATGGCCACAATATGCACAGCGCACAGTGGTATTGCAAAAGTTAGACAAGAAATTTCATGAAGAAAATATATACATTTCTTATTATGATATATTAAACTGTTCGCCTTGCGTTTATTACAAATTTCTGTAAGCAAAACTTCAATTAAATTTGAACAAGCTTGCTAAAATAATTAACTTATATAAGTACACATGATAATTAAAATGTTGTAAAACAAGTTAATAGTTATTTCCTTTTTTCGCAGTCGAACTTTGTATAAGTTATATAACAGTTGAATTTGCGAACTACTACGCTGCAGTTTAGCCTGAGAGTAACAACAACTCAGCTGCAATATTTGTTTTTGTAATTGCTGCGTGCAGTGATCGAAAGCCAATGCAAAATACAATAACAATTTTGAGCACTTCTTTTCTTATCTGCATTCTTCTTTGCCTATGCTTTGAGCTCAGCAACAACACTTTCTAAGCTTTTGTTGTTGCAGTGCTGCGAGAATGCGTGCAGCTGTAAACATTAACAGTGTATTGTTGTTCTTGTTGGGCTCGCCGACTACGAAGAAGAGAAAAGCAAATTGTGTAAAATAACGGACAGGTGGATGAATAACCCAGAGAGAGGGACACGACGAGATCGACTTGGCGGCTGATGCTGAGCAAGAACATACCTTATTGAGTGGGACAAGCTTTATTCTCCTTGAAAAAGCATTGCAATAAATACAATATACCCTCAATCACTGCGTGTAAAGGGTATAAATCTTGTAAGCTTCTCACAGCTTGTCGTATGCATGTGAGATAAACACACATACATTTGTATGTTCACATGAGCAAATGAAAATGTGGTTCCTAATCAATGCAAGAGTTTGCTGAGCAGAAAGACAAATCAAATTGGCGCAAGTTCTTTATTTGTGTTATGAATTAATTAAATTTGCATTATTATTTCACTCAAATCAGATGAAACAGATAAGTCAAGCTGCTGATAATATAGCCAGTTTTGAGTATATTTAAATCTTTCAACATTAAGATTTATATTCCACTCGGTTTCCCACACACAATTCTATGTTTCGTTCTCTTTCTCCAATTCCTAACCGCACTTTCCACGCGCATCATTTTTTATTTTCTGCGTTTCACGTTTCGTTGTGGATTTTAAATTAAAAATACTGCCGTGTGCGGGTTATGCATATGTATGTATGTATGTATAAAAATATAAAAACAATGAAAGACAAGAAGGCAAAACAACAACGGTGGCATGACGCTGAGGCCCCGATCCCGACAACGAGTCATGGCCTGGCCACGCCCGTTTGGGGGCAAGCTGCCATTTTTATGGCGCCTAATTGCACAACACTCTCTCCCCGGACCCGCAGAACATGACTCCCGGCCCCGGCTCAGGCCCCAGCTCCAGCCCTAGACCCGTACCTCGCCCCAGTCTTAGTCTCGGCCGGGCCTCGGCTGTTATAATCATAAAATTGCTTTTGTGGCATACAAACCGGTTATATTGCTCCCGTGTGATAGTCCGCCAATGTTTCCAGTTGGTTGTCTCGTTGCCGGCTCCGTCTCTGCCTTTTCCCTCCTGCCGCTAGCCACATCCCTCCTGCTGCTGTTACAACTTCTTCATTTTGCGCAAATGAAAAATGTTGCGGTTTATTTTCATTTGGAGTTTTTCCACTGCGTCGGCGGTGGCAACGGCAGCGCTCTAAACATAATTTGTTGCATTAATGTTGGCCACATGCATATGAAAATACTGAATACACATACACAACACACACACACACACACACACAACATATGTACATGGAAAAACACACACGCACATAGTTTTTGTTTAATTTCAATGTAAATTACTTGAGCAGAGGTCCAGGAGACGGGGAACTACAGCTCCGGGGTTAGCCAGAGCTTTGTGTGTGCTCTGCTAATTGCTTAGAGCCCTTGAGTTAGAAATTTTGCGCATAATTAGAGGCAAATTGCATTTGGAAAATGGTCGAGAACTGGCCATATTGTATGTTATCATGGTGTGGCTGTTATGTTAAAGCATGCTTGGGGAATTATGAATTATGCGGAGGGCGGGAGAGCAAATGATTTAAGACAAAAAGGGAGACAGAAATGAATGATTTTTGTTTTCATTTTCGTCGTCAATTATTCAACTGTGTCACGAATATCGACAGCTGAACATAACGAATCTGTAGAAGCGCAAGTCAGCCTTATAATTTGATTTTCTTAACAACCTATTGAGTTTCTAATTTCAATAGCCATTGCGCCATTAACAGCTGTGAAATCTTTGAACAATAAAGACACCCTTGCTCCGGTACAACTTCCTTTAATAAGCGAACCACCCTCGCCATTCTAAAGCCATTTCCGTTGTCCCTCCTTCCGCCGTGTCGGAGCCAATATTTCAGCAATTTGCCCGACACACCATAAACCTACATTCAGTAAAACGCTAAATATCCCATAAATACTGCCCAAAAGGTAGCCCGACAAGGTGACGCCAAAGCAGCGACGCAAGGGGGACGAAAAATGTGAAAAAATAATGCCATTGACAAATATAAAGCCATAAATTATAAATGTGAAATACTTACTTATACACGAAATCTACTTTTCCAACAAAGTAAACAAAACAGCGTCTCAAAATGAACGAAACCGAAACAGAAATAACTTGGCTGGCGACGGGATGGAGAGATGGTGAAGGGAGGAGTGGGGGAAAGAGCAACAGAAACTGAAAACGTTGCATATAACACAAACCACAACTTGTTATAAAATTAGTACAATTTTCTCAGCAAACATTTACATTAACTACAAGGCAAATCCCAGTCAGGCTTCCAGGCCAGTCCGCCTGTCCTTGCCACTTCAAAAGACCCATAGAAGCGTAACCGAAATATATACATATAAAAAATAAATAATAATAATAAAAGAAAAAGAAAATTATAAAATGCGAAGCAAGGCAGCGAGCACACAGCGAACACAGAGCCTGTCCCAAAAGTATTAAGAGAGCAAAGCAATTAAAATATGAAAATGTACAACTTTCATCTTTTTGAGCTCATTGCATAAATCATTCCGACTGCCTGAACCCACAATTTCAGGGGTAGCAAGTATGGTAAGAATGGCACATTCAAAATTTACTGTGACGCTTTTTACTAATCAGCATAAGTCCTTGATAGACACACGCAGGGAATGCGAGAGAGCGACAGATAAAAAGGCAGAAAGAGATACAGAGAGCGAGAGAGAGAGAGAGAGGGAGAGTGAGGGAGGGAGAAATGTAATGAGCATTGCCCCATTGCCAAGGAGCACAAAATGATTTATTTCGAATTCAACTTGTTACCTGTAGCTACTTTAATGCCAGCCACTCTAATTGTGAGTTTTCCAATTGCTGCGATGCTGCATAGCACTGAGGAGTTCACATTTCCCAACCCAGCAAATGACAGTATAAAACATAAAACATAATTATAATCATTGTGGCCATGGTCTCAATTGTAATTACAAGGCACAAACTACGTGGCACAAACGGTAATGGAGTATGGAAAGTGTGGTGATGCGGTGATGCGGTGATGAGGTGATGAGCTGATGTGGGCTCCATCATTTTGGTAATGCCCGCGGGGCAACTGAAAAGCGTGTTTAAAATTAACATATAGCAATGCGCACTGGAGACATACGAGTAGCACGGTGTTTTTTGGATGGGGGATGCGGGTAGGGGGGAATGAATGTTGTATGAATGTGAATATAGACATTTGCCGTGTCATCTTCAATTAAAACTTTCATACAAATTGCCCGAGTGCGTCTGTTAATTGCCAGAGCAACAGAACAGCTTTGGCTTGGGTTGCGTGGGCTTGTTGTCCTGCGCTAAATGCTTAAGTGACAAAAATTAGAATTCCTTTAACGAAAGTGTTTAATAATATGTATTGCAACACGCAGATAACAACTGTCAATTATGCAATGAATATTAAAATTGTTGAATTGAAATTTAAATAAAATCACTAAACAATTTTAAAACTCTTGCAGAGCAGTTTATATTCAAGATCATTGTTTTTGAAGTATTTTCAAAATAAATATATTACTATTAAGAGTATTATATTCTAGTTGCTGTGTCTTTTCTTACCCGAGTTTCGTATATCCATTAAAAACTTCACATTTGCATATTATGTCACACACAGAGATTTGCTCGACTTTTATGATTTTGTTGTAAGTTGATAACTTACAGCATGTCGCTAACTAAAAAAAAATATGAAAACAAGGCTTACAAAAATAATAAAAATAAAAGGAACAACATTTTGTTGGTACTGATGCTTTGGATATATAAATATATATATATATATACGGAGCCAAATAAATACTCAGTATATGTGGTGGTGGGGTTGAATATATCCAATGAGTTGTGCGTATATAAACACAAGTATAACCAATCAAAAATCCAATTAAAATTGAGGAAAATTCGATTTACATGTAAAATATGGCAGGAAAAAAACCCAGAACAAGAGTTGAGGGAGAAAACGATATGAAGCGAAAGAACAGTAGAAGGGGCAGAGACAGACGAAGAGAGAGAGAGTGTGGAAAGCGAGGAAAACATAAAAAATATTTGCTATATGTGAAATTGAAAAGCCTGCAAAAAAAAGGGCAGCCTGACGAGCGAGAACTGAGCTTTGGATTGATATTCCCGTCCGTTGGCAGCAGGCAAAACAAGAAAACAGAAAACCGATGAAAAATATAAAAAAAATTGAAGGGAAAAGCGAATAAAATAAAACAAATTCTGTTACCTATAAACGTGTGGCATTTACACACAGCAAATATTATTATTTTGTTTTTCGTTTTAGCTGGATGTGTGAGTGTGTGTGTGTATGTGAGTGTGTGAGATGCGAGAATGGTTGCCTGTGGTTGTGGCAACTCCATCAGCAACATGTTGCATAAACACAAACAACGCCAAATGTGTGAAATTCCTCGAAGAGTTTCTGGTTGAGGGAGCTGCAGTTGAAATTCGCATTAATATCAATTCGAACTGAAGAAACTATGATTATAAATAAATAATAATAATAACTTCTAACTAAACATTTACTTCTTTTTTCCTTTCTTTTCAGGTAAGTGTCTTTTTGGCAATTGGCAAATTTTCTTATATAGAGAGCTAAGTACGCAGTAAGTTTGTTTTATGTATTTACTAACAATGGATAACATTGGTAATGAATTTCAACAATTCAACAAAAAGAATCTAAAGAACATTCGTATAAAATATATAAATAATGTTAATTAAATTAAATAGATTATTTATTGTTACTCAATAAGTCTTGGGCTTAGTTCTATTAAGTGTGGAGATCTTTCATATTAGGCGTAAGTCGTTTAGCTCTGCTCAAAAGCAACAGAGAATTCCCGTTTAGGCAAAACTCACACACACACACATACATGCATGCATGAGCACAAGTATTTACACAAATACACATACATATGCAATTTCTTTCAAATCGAATAGATTCCGTTTATCCGATAGTTGATAAATTAATAATAATAAAAGCAAATCCATCTTTTCTGCTCTGCCTCTCTCTCTCTCTCTCTCTTTCTATCTGTATCTCTTAGTCTGTTAATCTCTTTTTGTTCCTTGTATAGCAGTTAGAGAATACATATGTGTATGTGCCACTTGTCACATGCACTCAGTTTATATTGTTTGCTACAGGGTATACAAATCCAATTAAATTGTCAAATTATAATGCACAATTTCGCGCAGAGAAAGCTGCACACACAAAGAAGGTACAAAAGCTTTTTGCAGCGACTGTTGATTTAATTAGTTTATTATTCAGTTATTGTCGCTATGTGTATAAATGTGTGTGAGTGTGTGTGTGTCCATGTTTACAAATATTCAAATTATGATTGTTTATTTGTCGTTAATAATTTGCTACGCGATTTTTAACGCGACTGCAAATTTAATTGTATACTTTTGTATACAAATGCCATAAAAAGCTGTTCATAGTGTGGTTGCCAATGTGTGTGTGTGTGTGCTTGTGTGTGTTTGTGTGTGTGCGTTGGAGAGTGTTAATTAATTTTGCGCTTGAAACGATGTCAGTTGCATGCAATTGACTGCAGGCTCGCTGTGTTATGTCGCACACTTTTAATTAGACTTCAATTTCCAATTATATAAGCTTTTACATTAATTAAATTTCCATTTTTATTTTTTTCGCCCCGCTGCCCCTGTTTCCATCTTGTTCCAACACGCCACGCCACGCCCCGTCCCGCCTCGTTCCGTCCCATTTCGCTGAAGGCAATGCCATGTAATTTGTACTGAATTAATTAGAAATGCCGACTTGCCTGTGTCTTCTACCAGTCAGCCAACTCTCGCTTTGCCCATATCAAATTAAATAAACTCCGGCACGCAAAATCAAATCAGAAGACAGCTAAGAACAGAGCGGGTGCCGATAAGGCTGAGCAAGGGTGGGGATTGGGGAGGGGTTTTCTGAAAGAGCTAGCTGAAGAAATAACTCAAGGTAAATAAATAATTGAATTCATTAGGCAAATGAAAAATGCTGTCAATGCGCAAGCACACGGAAAAGGCCAAAGCCAAAGCCAATGAGTTCTTCAGCCTGGCCTAAAACATATTGACCTAAATCTGTGCTAACAATGCCTGGCAGTCTGTCAATGTCCATGTATCTCTCTTTCTACCCCTCTCCATTGCTCACTCTCTCTCTCTCTCTCTCTCTCTCTCTCTCTCTCTGTCTGTCTGCGTATTGGGAAAGGATAACAGCAGGCTGTCAAAGCTGTTAAAAACGTAAACACAAACAAAATACAATGTTTACCCTCAAAGCACCTTCAGTCCAGCTCTGCTCGCCCACCTTGCGTCACGCCCTTCTCCAGTTAGCTGCGCTTTTAGCGTTGCTCATTAGTGACCAAAATCGAAGAACTACAACAGCAACAACAACAACAATGCGAACAACAACTAAGCTTAATCAAAAACAGAGAAACGAAGAGACGCTGTCAAAAAAAAAAGGAAAAGAATGGAAGGGAAAGGAGAAAAAACTAACAACAATAGCGTCGACAAGCGGAAGGAGAAGCAAACAATGCGACAAAAATAAATACTCGTATGTGCCGAGTGACGAGAGCAGGAAGAACGAATAACAACAACAATAATAATAATGAAGCATACACACAATACACACAACACACCCACACACACACACAGTCACACACACATATTGGTTACGTTAAACGTGTGCTGCGGTTTTCATGTATAACATTGTGTAGGTGTAGATTTTTGTTAGCTTTCTGTGGCGTCATGTTAACAAAAGCATAGAAATAGGTAGCAACATTGAGAGAATTCATTGAGAAGGGGGAACATCGAAGAGGGGGAGCCATCATGATGGGTGGATAAGTTTAGTGTACTGCTGGCACTTTAAGTGCGCTCTACGTGTTCGAAGTTCCAACAAAGTTTTTGGCTTTAATGAGCACAGCCAAATAAAATAAAACAGAATAGAATAAATCAATAAATTAGAGCAGAGTCCAATGGGTTTTAGGCTAGAGTTAAGGATTCAGGTAGATGAGATAAAGAGATGCGACAAAGCAGAATTTTTAACTCTAACAAATATAAACTTATACACACTGTAAAGATTTGTATCTGCTGTTACTTTAAATGCAAAATTGCAAACGAACTTCTCTATAGCAATGATCTCTTAACATATTATTAGATTAATATCTGTAATTGCCGATTTAATTAAACACTTCGTTGTTCTCTTACGAAATTTGTCTCATTTACTTGCTTGCTGTCAATCGACTTACTCTCTTTCCAATTTGTCCTATCGAAGTCATTGTGCCAGAGCGAGATAACTATCTTGATTTCGTATTCTATGTAGGCAGAGCGAGATAGCCGCAAGATGTGACTCTCTGGATGGAAGTAATTTAGTGATGGAACATCGGCTGGCTCCCACACTTTAAATAAAAACAATACTTTCTAAGTTATTTGCAATGCTCCGCTTGCCGAATAAACATTATAAAATACTCAAATGTTCTATAGCACAATTTGTAGTTGTTTTGAAAATGTTGTTTAGAAAATTGCATTAGCAAACTTGCTTGTTGCTGTTTCTTTGCTCAAATTACCTAAACAAAACTCTGCACAACAAACATAAAAAAAATGAACAATTCAAATGGTGCATTTCTGCACAGACGACTACATGCTTAATTATGCAACAAATTAGGCCCAAGACGCTGATGTAGACATAGAAACTGGCGAATGCAAGTCGAGTCAAGGAGTCGTCGTCGTCTGGCGAAGGACTCCGCTTCTGTGATGAAACGAATTTATGCATTATGCATGAAAATATGCGAGAGTGTGCCGCAGCCTTTAGCATTTAGCTTTCAGCATTTAGCTGCAACAGCAGCATGCTCCATTACACGCCAAGATGATGACGACAAACTTGCCACACACTGTCACACACACATACACACACACACACATGTTAAGTAGCTGCGGAGCAGGCCCAAGTTTATTATGAAATCCCGAAACTTAAATGCATGTGGCCCCAAGTGCAGAGAGTGCAATGAGTGCCCCACACACTCCCATACACACACACACACACACACACACACACACACACACACACGCATACACGCAGACATATAGAGTGAGTTATTAACACGCTTTGCCACATTTGCTGCCGAGCTAATGTGGCTTTGGTTTAGTGGCTGCCGTGTGGCAAAGTCGAGAGTTGCACGCTGGCAAAGTGGCAATGGAACTGGAAAATGGTGGCAGCTGTGGCAGGTTTGAGATTGGAGGCGTTTGCTCGCTTCAGCTTCTATGCCATGCCTGTCATTATGCTAAACTAAACGCAGCCCGTGCTAGAATTTGCACCCGACCAGTCAGTAAGCCTCCCTATACTGTCTCTCACTCCCTCGCACACATATGCCCTCTCGCACTCACTCTCTGACCGTGTCCTGACTCTGCACGTGCTTTGCAGGTAACATTTCCGTTGCAGCTTCCGCTGTGAGCGCTTTATAATTATTTCGCCTGGCGGGCCTTCGTGCTTGGCATATGCTGCCTGTTGCCAGGATTGTCAGAACGTGTACGTGTTGCATGTGGGCAACAGGGAGCACTTGCCGCAAAGCGAGTGCAAAAGAGACAGATAGAGAGAGAGAGAGAGAGAGGGAGAAGGTAACAGAGTGAGAAGTATGGAACATGCAGCGAGACGACGAGAGTTATAAGCTTCATTAAGCATATGTACAGCACGTTGTAAGCTGTATGTGTGTGTGTGTGTGTGTGTCTGTGTGTGTGTTGCATTAAGCATATTTAGCATAAGGATTTGTCATTTACGCTAAAGTGCACACACAGAGAAAGACAGACAGAGAGAGAGAGAGATAATTAAATGACGCTTGGTGAGTCAAGTGAGTTAATGAAATTTTTAAACGCTTCGGGGCCAAAAATATTCAGCTCCATTTAAGGCCATTTTTGGATAATGAGCTGAGTTTCTCAATGAATTTAGCTTAATTAGGCTTAAATAAGAGTTAATAAGTGCATTAAGAGGATAGTTTACCAGAGCTTATACAATTATAATAAAGTATAAAGCAATAACAACTATTTGGATTTAATATTAAACCTAAAATATCAATAAATAATAAGTATCTTGTCTCTTATATGCAAAGCAGATATTAAATACTTTCTGTTTCCCTCCTTCTCTTTACTATTTCACTTCTCCCTCTCACTGTTTCCCAACCACAATGGCTTAGATTCAATTACACATTAAGCTTAACATACTACCAAAGATACTTCAAATTCAAATCGTTTGAAATAGTAAGCGATACTACACTATATAAATATATACATATATATATATATATATTTTTTTTTCCCCTCACTCCCTCTGTTTTCAAGTCCTTTTCAATTTACGTTAGCTTTATTTGCAGACTTTAAAGCTACAGACTTGATTTGGCTCCCCAATTGTCTGACATTTCTATTAAAAGCCATCGCCTCACGATGGGCCCCTCAAATTGCTTTGACCTTTGCACAACAGCTGTGACTCTCCATTACACTCCTCTCCCACTCCCACTCCCATTCCCATTCACACACTCAGATTGTACCCCTCTACGCATCCGCACATAACTCTTATGAAGAAGCAAAAACGAATGTAACAAGAAAAAGAAAAAAAAAAGAGAAACACAAATTTTACACACGAACATTAAGTCACGTTTTCGCACCATTAACCCATAAAGAACGAGCTCAGGCATGGAGAGTGAGCGAGAGAGAGAGAGAGAGAGAGATGTGTGTGTAAGAGTAAGAGAAAAAGAGCTAGAGAGTGCGAGCGTATGAGCTAAAGATTTACAAATATTGAACTTTTTGCTGGTTGCCCGCTTCTGGTTTTGCTCTTAGCTTTGAGCTTTCAAGTCGTAAAGCAGTCACGAGCATATTTTATAGATTTTAATATGCGCGCTACATAACAGAATTCCCCATCTTCCCCGCTCCTGGTGTTCCCCGCCCATTCACTTATGCCCTAGCAGCCTTTTTAAATTCACGCCAAAAAGTAGGCAATGCTTTTTGGCGCCGTCTCTGCTCACCCTTGTCAGAAAGGTCTCTGCATTTCGTTTAGTGACTTTTTTCTTGTTGTAGCCCTGTGACAATGTGTCAACGTGTTTCCCCAGTATGCGTCGTCTCTCTCTCTCTCTCTCTGTGTGTGTGTGTGTGTGTGTGTGAGCTAGAGTGCTCAAAAAGCCCCACTTGATAAGGGTTTATCAATGCGACACAGTAACTTAGTGATTTACTCGTGTGTGCGTAGAATTTTTTTTTAATTTTGAAAATTGAAAAAGTGACTTTTGCTTTCTTGACTCCATTTACAATGGCACAACGGCGTGTGACAAGCAGACAGCGTCAGAGGGCGCGAGCGCCGGAGGGCAGAGCTCAGCTACTTTGGCTGAGCCATTTGCTAAAGGCCTATATATAAGATGTATGTGTATGTGTGTGTGTGTGTGTGATTCAACTGCGTGGGCCTCGACTTGTCTTTCACATACATATTGAAATATTTATTAAAGTGAAATTGAGTTTCATACAATATTGCATAATGTTGATATGCTCTGTTCTAGGAAATCTCTGCCTCTCGCATTGGCAACTGTTACGTGAGTTGGAAACACAAGATTGAGCCTCTTACATCACATGTAATGCACAATTTTTTATTAAATTTGTGAAGCAACAAATTCCGATTCGAAATAGTGCTCATTAAAATATATAAATATTTATATTATTAATATAAATTTATAATTCTCTGCCTTGCAGTCATTCATTATCAGTATTTGGTTTTAACTGCAATCTGCTAACTTCAGTTGCCAACAAAATGTTGGTATACTTCTCTAAATGTTCGCATACTTCTCTACAATGTAACCACAAAAATGTTGTGTGCAAAAAAGAAGAGAAGAAATTTGGCTTTTCATCTTATGAAATCATTTCTGGCTTTCAAGGATTTCTGAGCTGCCGCCGCTACCTGTGCGCATCACAGGTTTACCAGTTACTGTTTAAAATAAATAACAACATTGCATATATTCACACACAAACACACACACACACACACACACATAGGTGTATACAAACGAAATAAATTGGTTTCGTAACCGCAAAAGCTAAAAAAAGAAGTGTGGGTAGACAGAGACAGAATCGAGTTGGAATCGCTGTTGGATTGGGATACCGATTCGCAGGCAGAGTCAGCATCAGCGTCAGAGTCACAGCAGGCAGACGGACAGAGGGGCAGGCGGACAGACAGGCAGGCAGGCAGGCAGGCAGGCACTTACCATCAATTCAATTCAATCAGACATCAAGCATATACGAGTATAAAATTTTCACTCGTAACACAAGAATTATACAATCAATGGATAGCTGCATGCCCCACTTCTCCCTCTTGCTCTCCCTCTCTCTCTCTCTCTGTCTCTCTCACTATCTCATTCACTCACTCTTCCCCTCCCGCTTGCCATTCAAAAAGGAAATAAAATGCGGCAGGCACGTTGCAACACTATTACTTATTTGGCATAGCGTACAGACAGCCAGCGACGCTAACGGTAACGCTAACGTCGACGCTGACGTTGACGCCGTTGCCGACGCCGACGTCGCGACGTCTGACTGAAATGAACTACGTTTGCTTGTGATTGTGTGCGGCTCAGGTGTGCAACGAGGGCCAGAAAGAGATAGAATGATACAGCGACAAGGCGGAATGGGGCTCTAAAATGCAATAATCTTTTGGCGCCGACGTCGTCAGCGTTTAAACGTGACTTTTAAGCATGATGTTGTAATATTTTAACCTGACTAAGAATGCTTGTGCAGAGCATTCAGCTCAGTGGTAGGTTGGTCAGATGGCTGGCAGGGAGCGGAGGTAGGCAGTGGAGAAGGTGGGAAGGGAAGAAGAACTGTTTCCATTGTTGTGTGTGTCTGAAAATTGTTACAAATGCCCCCAGCGTGCATTTTATGGCCACTGCGATAAATAAAATGTTGCAACACAGCACACACACGCACACACACACACGCACACATGTGCGAACAAACAAAAAAAGCGTATATATATATATATGTATATATGTGCAAATAATATGGGAGTCCTTTGCCTGAAAAAGGTAGTACTAGTCCTTAGTCCAAGAAGTGGTCTCCACACCGCGTTGCCAGACAAACAATAACATAAATTTTGTAAGCCATATATTGTGTGTGTGTGTGTGTGTGTGTGTGTGTGTGTGTGTGTGTGTGCAAAGTAATTGTGCAATATGTTTTAGAGGCTAGGCAGCATTCACAACTACTTAGGTCATTCCTTGGCAGCGGAGAAGGCAACGTCTTGACCACAGCATCGAATTTGTTGCTGCTTGAGGCTGTAGGCGTTCATATTGGCTCTTTAAAGGCGTATTATACTAAAACTGAGAGCTGGAAAACTAATGACAGTAAGCTCTTAAAGCAGTTAATTGAACTAATTCAAAGGCAGCCTTAAGTAAAGAGACTATTATTTGTATTATTTACATTTATATTGACACTTTAAAGGCGTATTATACTAAAACTGAGAGCTGGAAAACTAATAGCAGTAAGCTCTTAAAGCAGTTAATTGAACTAATTCAAAGGCAGCCTTAAGAGACTTTTCTTTAAATTAATTTAAATTAATTTTCAACTAAATAACCTTTGCTATTAATACATTTTAATCTCTAACAATCTTTAAATACAAATTAAATACTTAAATTCGGCAATTTAGCAATTCATCAGTATAAATTGAACTTCAAATGTCTCTACAAAATCAATAGAATAACTTTGTTTCTTTTTTGTCACAGTTGCTTAAATGTCTGTTATATTGGTAAATGTTTTGCCTACTTTGTCTGCCATTACAATTACTATTACTATTCTGTAGCATTCTTCTTCTGTGTGGCACTTGTTCCTCTTCTATGTTATTTCCGTTTTGTTCTCCTCTGTGCGTAATTGTAATTGCGAAAACCCTGCAAGTAACTTGCCCTCTTCACTTGCCACACTCTCTCTCTCTCTCTCTCTCTCTCTCTCTCTCTCGCTCGCTGTTTTCTATTTTGCAGTTTGGCCCCAGCTTAGACAAGTTTGCTGCTAAGCCAACATAAGACCCGCAAGCGTTTCTCATAGAGAAACAGTAGAAAAGTTGAGCCAAAACGAGAAACGCAACAAAACTAGTCAACTTGTTAGTGTAGTTGTCGGTTGTCGGTCGTCGGTTTTCTATTGCTGTTGTTGTTTCTCTTTAGCCATTTGTTGTTGTTGTTGTTGTCGTTGTTGTAGTTGTTGCTTGTGTTACTCTGTTGTTATCGTTGTGGTGTTTGTCTTAGTTAAATTCCAAAAAGCGTAACGGGTAAACGAGCAGAGCGACGTCAACTGTGGCTGCATTGAGTGCGGCTTAAGTGTTCATCGACTCAACCACACCAATACACAACACAACACAACTACACCCCCTACGCTACCTTCATTCCCCACCCAACCCATATCTACCAACCACACCCTGAAGGCTGTCAATAGTGTGCAACTGAGGCTGAGGCCGAGACTGTGGCAGAGACTGAGGCATGTGCTGCAAGTTCAATTAATTGCGCGCAACGAGCAAACAAAATAAACAACAACAAGCTACAGCACAGCAACAGCAACAACAGCAACAGCAATAGCAACAACCACAAAAATTAAATTAAAGTAGAGCATTGGCTTCTCTCTCAGCTAAGCCCACATTTATACCACAATGACACTAACTGATTTCTTAAGATTTTCACTCAATGTGTTCATAACTCTTGAGCTTGAGCTCTTGTTTCTAATATTTTGAATGAGTCTTGAGTTATTGAGCTATGCTCAACTGTGTGTGGAGTACTCATGTGTGCTTCAATCCAGGATTAATCCAACTTTGTGGCTAGTGTCACTCGCACTTCAGCAATTTCTCCTTAAAGGACTCTGCTCCCCACTCCCTCTGTCTGTTCTGTGTCTTTACCCCTTTCGGGGGGTGCGTGTAAATGAATGATGTGCATTGAGAGCGCTAAAACACTTTTGTTTACTTCAGTCTGTGTGTGGGTGTGTGTGCGTGTGTGTGTGTGCGTGTGTGTGTGTGCGTGTGTGTGTGTGTGGACTAGACGAAGACGTATGGTTATTGTGATGACTGTTGTTTTTGCCACCCTGCCCTGGGAAATTGATAAATATTGCACAGAAACTCGCACAAGCAGACACACGCACACAAACGCACACACACACGCACACACACACACATACATTCGCACACTAATGCCACACATGGCAGCACATATAAAATATAATTTAATTAAAATGTTTTATGTAAGACATGTTTATTGAAGCATTTTCTCAACTTGCCTCACAATTTGATTGACGTCTGACTTGAGGTTCTTGTAGTTTGTTGTTGCTGTTGTTGTTGTTGGTGTTGTTATTGTTCATCGGTTCATTTGTTTGTTTGTGGCATTTGCTGTCAAGGTGTTGAGGTGTTTTACTACGCTTCAAACCCCAAATTGAAGTTATGCATTGATTTGCGACTAGTTTGAGTATTTGTTTAGCCAGGCAATATATTTTCAATTAGTTATGGGATTTATGGCAGTTGCTGAAGCGGTTTAGCAGACTTTAATTCTAATTATTGTAAGAGCCAAATCTAGATAAATATTATTTGAAAATGCAATAAATTTCATTAAATCTCTTCGTGTCTTCTTGTCTGCTTGTATAAATCAGCTCAAAGATTATTTAGTTAAGCATAAGTATATTAGTCACTAAAGTCTATATATATATATATCTATTTCAATATATATTCTTTTATTATATGCCGTGTGTTGTTGTCGTGTAATTTACAGTATATATTTATTTAAATATTTCGTGCATTAACTGCATATTTAAATCCCTCGATCAAAGTTTGAACTTTGGCGCTTTTCAACGTCTGTCTTTCAAAACTTTCTCGTTGCTATAAATACGAATATTATTAAAAAGTTTATTCTAATTTTAATTAACACACAAGTCACCAAGTTTACTGTTACTTTTTATGTTAAAAAAAAAACAAACAAAATTATATAATAAAATTTTTATATCTCAGTGTTGTTGTTTCCTTGATGTTGTGCGTAAACAAAAAAAAAACAAAAACTATATAC
This sequence comes from Drosophila macrospina, assembly GCA_035042075.1. NCBI lineage: Eukaryota > Metazoa > Arthropoda > Insecta > Diptera > Drosophilidae > Drosophila > Drosophila macrospina. The sequence goes on from JAWNLW010000591.1 coordinate 4,201,784, forward strand.
ATATCAAAAATAATAAATACCATAAATATGTTTTATTAGCAAAACAAAATTGTGCTCAATGTTGTGCTCTATTTACCCCAATTAAAAAATGAGAAATGAAAATTAAATGCAATTTGTTATTGTTATTGACACGTAAACATTTTAAGTTTTCAATTTCTGTAGTGCAAAACAAAACGAAACAAAAGCGAAACTCTTAAACAATAAATTACAAATAAGCAACAACATTTATACCCAACAATAAAAACAACAACAGAGATTATAAAAATTTTATTTATTCCTTCTTTTTCTCTTTCTTTTTTCTCTCTTTTTTCGCAAACGTCAAAAATCACAGAACACGAAAATAATACAATATAAATCATAATAAAATCTCCAAACTTGCCACACAAACCGAAAGTTATAACAACATTTTAGCACACGGCTTGGCAAATCACAGCGAATTGGCGGCAGTGAACTAAAGACCGAAGCTGAGATACAGAATGGATGCTCTCGACGACATTACAAGGAAGAGATCATCAAGAAACGCACATAATTATAACTAAATATTTGTTAATCTCAGTTTGAAAGCGAGTTAAACCAGATCAGTTCTTCCACATAAAGAGAATATCGAAATAGTTGTAGAGTAAATAATTTGGCCGCGTACTGTTTCAATGAGCCGGAAAACACTTTGAAAGCTTCGTTTGTGCCTAGATGTGAACAGAGCTTTGTTCTTAGCTTTACACAAACATTAACCTGATGCAGTGTCGAATCTATGTGCTTAAGACAACAAATTAGATTACAGGGATAGTCATTTAACCAGGCCGTTAAACAAACTACCTTAACTGAAGTAAACTAAATGTGCAAATGAGTGTAACTTAATAACAATTTAACAATTTAAGCGACCTAAAACACATTCCTACAAGTTCCAAGTGTTAAGCAGCTTGTAAGAGCGCGGTATACAAAGTTTCTAAACGTAAGCATATTCATTTTAAAAACATACAAATTAATAAATGTATTTGTTTTGTCACAGTTTAGAGTGTAATATTCAATAGACAACCTCTCTGACCATACACAAGTTAATATTTGTTGTTCAATGTACATTTGTTAGGCTAGAGCATGCTCAGAAGTTGCCTTTGTCAGTTCCAAGCGAGCACAGCTTCTTCTCCAGCAATAACGGTTGGGTTAATAAAGTTAAGAAATGTTTGTTATTGCATTTGAAGGATGTCTCTTTTTTCTTTTTTCCAAGTGCTTAAGTTTTTCTCTTTCCTGCTTAAATAGCCATACGAGAAATGCTCATAACAGTTCTCTGGCCATTTTCATTGCGCAAATTTATGTGCTCGCCTATTGCCTATTACAAGCAATCTTCAGCATCATCCCAAGTCCATTTCATGGAGGCACCCCCGCTCATCCCCCGCCTTCGGGCTTGTTGGGTCAAAGTGCACATATAACATTCGTTGAGTTATAAAAAAATAAAAAGAGAAAGAAGAGAAATGGCGGTCATATAATTATAAAGCATACGGCATATGCGACGAGCACCCGTCGCGTTTCGAGTGAGTCCTGCGAGTCCTGTGAGTCTTGTGAATCCTGCTGTCTAGCTCATAAACTTTAAATTCCACTTTATCGTGAGAGATACGCGTTCCCCTTGTTATATGTATATTGTACAAACATATATAAATATATATTAATATATATATATATAAAAAAAAAAGAAACAGAATGGAAAATCTGCGCACATAAAGAGACAACCACAAAGAACCCACCCACCCGAAATGTGGTGCGGTGGGTTGACATTTCTTTTTGCACTGCTTGGCAGCTCTCTTTTTCTCCTTCTCTTTCTCCTGCTCTTTCTTTTGCCTCCTCATTTTCATGTTTCGCTTCTCCTTCTACTCTGCATTCTTATTTTTTTTAAACATTTCCCGTGGACAGACATTGGACAGTTTTATGCGTTTGAAATGAAAATGCTATGTGCCATTAACATTATCCCTGACGCGTCACTACTTAAAATAAAAATTTCTATATTTTTTATAGAACATTGGAATATGGCAAGATAGAAGGCGGCGGGTGTGTGTGTGTGTGTGTGTGTGTGTGTTGCACGGTGAAAAGAGATGCGAGCACCTTTTTGGTCGTCGGTCTTTGCTTTTATAGCCAATTTCTGGTTACCCACAGTGCAGCCAATTTCATGTCAAGCTGCAGCGCAAAATGATAATCCCGGGGTCATAAAAAAATTTTACTTTATATTGACTTTTAGTGTGATAGTCAACGCCGGCTGCGGCTGTAGCAGTGGCTGCCATTGCGACTGCATCTGCCGCTGTCTCTGCCTCTGCCTCTGCCTCTGCCGCTGCCGCTGTCACTGTCTCTGCCTCTGCAAGCAGGCAAAAGACAACGGCAAGGTGCACATGAAATGTTAATGGCATGTCAAGATTGCCTTCTCCATTCTCCATTCTGCATTCTCCATATCGTCATCCATCCAGCCACACTCCACTGCACTCCCCTGCCCGCCTAGCTGCATATTTATTGTCCAGGTTATGCATGAAAGAAAGCAGATTTCGCTGCACTTGCATAGCCAAGTAGGTGGACTGGCAGCAGCATACCAAATGCTGATACTTATGAATATAATATATTATATATATTATGATAAGAGACACATCCATAGAAGTCTCCACGTTTCAATTCTGCCTGCGTTCATCCAGTAATTTGCCCTAATTGAAAGACCCTTTTTGAAATACCAATCATATTAAGCTTGGCCAAACCCTTTAAAGGGCTGCGGAATGTTCCAGTTGTAGCTGAGTAGCTGGCATTTTCTTATAATCTTAACCCCATCCAATGGAATGGAGTCTCGCTGGATGCCTTTTCAATTTTCATTTGCTTGGCGCACACACAAAGCCAAAGTCACACAAAAGTTGATCCTTTTCAATATTAATTAACACTTCAATACCACAGTTCAGAGTCAAGAAGACAAACTTTTGAGCGCGTATTTCTGGGGTCTCTGCCGTTGACTTTTCTACAATTTCCGTTGTGCTGGCAAACAAAAACTTTGGCTTGCCATGCAAAATGCCTAAAAATGCGGCCATTGAAATGTGTTCTGTGGCTCTCGCTTCAGTCCCTCTGTCTGTCGGTCTGTCTCACTGTCTGCCTGTCTGTCTATCTGCTGCGTCGCTGTAAATACTAATTCACGCTGACACTAATTAACAATTAGGCGCATTTTAGCGCCGTTTTCGGCATGCCAATGCTACCAAAACTCTACCAAAACTCTCTCTGCCTCTCTGCAGAAGTCTGTAGAACTTTTGAACTACTTACAACGCTAATAACTAATTTACTTCTGAGTTCAGCTGTTCAGCTACAGACAGGATACGCCATGCCCATGCTTAGTCGCCTCTTACATGTCATTTGCAAAAGCCATCGCTGTCATTGTGTCCCCAGCCTATGCTCAACTTTAGCGCTTATTACTCTAAATTTCAAACTGACAAATAAACTGTGCGCTTTAAGGCCCAGAAAGACACCCAAAGGATTCCAGGGCATCATAACAACAAAGCGCAAAATGAGACACGAAGCATTCGCACAACTCCAGCATTCAGTTGCCCGCCTCCACATCCGGCACCCCACTTGCACTTGGTGTCAACGTCTTGGGCGACACTGACTTATCACTAGTCATATATAAACGTCAGTATACTTAGCTCAGCGTTGAGCAGGAGACAGGGACAGCGACTGGGAGAGGAAGAAAGAGAGGGAGAGGGAGAGGGACAGGAGTCCTGTCGCTTGGCAGACTTTTGACAATTGCCACACAATTGTCTGGCGACGTTGCCGGCATTCATCCACCAACTGTTTGCCCGTTGTGGGAGTCATAAAGGAAAAATTTAGCTTATTTGCTGTATAAATACTGACACCTCGACGGCTGTGCAGGGCAGAGAATGTCAGCTTGCCGGGATGCCTCTGCAGGCAGACAGGCAGGCCGACACAGATACACAGACAGCCATAAAAATACATTCCGAGTGGTTGAGAGCGCCTGCAGCAACTAAACAATTGGCATTGCCCTTGCCCTTGCTCTTGCCCTTGTCCGCGTCCTGGCTAATGGGCGTGGCAGTGGCATATTGATAGACAGCCATTATAATCGAGAATTCGTCTCAGATTTCAACATAAACATAAGTTAGCTATCAGTCCAAATGTTGCCCAATTGATTACCTAATTCCAACTTATTTAAATTATTAAGCAAAATACGTATTTTTATTGTTGAATAAGATTTCAATCGGTGCATTCATACTCGTACCCAAATATTTGAATTAGTCGCATTGCCTGTCAAATGAATGTCATGAATTTGTGACGCGAGTCACTAATTACATATTAATTAGTGCGCTTTTAGTACTCAATACCATTAAATCATCAATCATAGAGCAGTTCACAAGTGCGCACTTCGATTGTATGGGAAGAATTTCAATCAATAAATATATTTCAATTTCATGTTTCTAATTAACTTTGCATTAGTGGGAAAAGAAGAAAACAACATCTATATTCGTAAAATGCTTTCGTATAATATTATGCGACTCTTGCTCATTTCCCCACTCACCCATTTCCTGCCTAAGTAATTACAATTTCAATAATTTATAGCAAAATAAGCAGAGACGAATTCAAATGCAGCCTACAGATAGACAAGTTAAAGATACAGATACAAATACAGATACAGATACAGATACAGATACAGAAACAGATACTTACATCTTACACACAGATAAAATGTGTGTGTGTGTCTGTCTGTTATTTCTACTCATATTTCAATCAGTTTTTGCCAAACAAACGTTTTCCGAGACATAAATGATGCCCAAGCCTCAATTTGTAATTAGAAAGCTCAGATTTTCTATTGAAACTGCCCACAAAATAATTAATAACTTAAATATATTTACATAGCATTTTAAGCTATGCCAACTTGTGGCAGCCGTCCATTCTAATCTGATTAAGAGTTTTCAAATATGAATTGGTTGCATTAGACGAAGATTTCTACAAGTACTTCTCACTGTAGTACTTACTTACTTGCCGAGACAGCCAGACAGTCAGACAGCCAGACAGCCAGACAGCCAGACAGAAAGACAGCCATAGAGCAACAATGTTATGCTGCTGCTAGTGTGCTAAGCTGTGAAAATTAATGGAGTATTTATTTGTTTGCTTAATGATTTATTAGCTGCAATTTTGCAGCAAGTCGTTGGCAAGCTTAAAGTTGAAATGAAGAAATTATTGGTTGTGTGTTGCAGCTTAAGTTGAGAGAGTAAGGAAACAAAAATATCACAGTTTTAGTTGGAGATTTGCGATCTAAGCTTAAGTTAATGAATCTATGTTGAAAATCCCCTACACAAATGACTAGTTTCATTCCGAAATCCCCTAAATTAACCAGCATTTTGTCAATTCCCTTTCAAACTCTTGCCACCTATGCAAATAGCAGCGTCTTCTGTAAGCCGAATATGTACGTTGTCGTCTGGACTGGAAATCAACTAATCCTCAGACGCTCATTAGCAACCATTAAATGTCAATTTACATGTCAATTGGCAAGAGTGCCCGGCCAAAAGGCAGCTGCAAAAATAAACGGTACAACAAAAAAAAAAAAAAAAAAAGAAAAAGCCAGTCGAGAGAATCGTTGGGGAGCAGCTCATGAGTTTTGAGCTTTGTCAGCGACTTTGTTTTGTTTATTTTCTGTTCTTTGTTAACCATTTCTTGTATAATTTATAGTCTCGACATTGGCGAGCTGGCTTTTTCACCTTTGGCTAACATTTAAAACACAATTACTTGTCTGCGGGAGGGGGGTGGGGGCACATTTCGAGCTGACTGCGCTTGAGGGTTTGCCCCAAAGATAAGCAAAAAACATAACATGCAACAATTAGTGGTACAACCACGTTGTCCTGGCTGCTACACGCTGCACACTACTCTTCGCTCAGCTGTATGACATGTTCGCCTGTCAGACAAAAGTTACCATGTGGTTAACTAATTTAATTTGGTTTTTTTTTTGGTTTTCCTGCTGCTGCTGTTGTTGCTGCTGCTGTCGCTGCTCCTCGAGCATGAGCATCAAAGACAACGACACGTTAATGACTTCTTTTGCCTTGGCAACAGCCGAGGCATAAAATAAAATCTAAAAACTGCCAGGATGCACACACACACACACACACACACAGACACACACAGAGAGACACACACACATGGCGCAGAACGAGAACAAGCGGAGACCTGGGAACACGGGCGACACTCAAAAGAGCCACTTAACTTGTCTATATGAGCCTAATGGCCTTTAATATTATTTTCACTGCTTTTGCTTTGGCTTTGGCTCTGGCTACGGCTTTGGCTCTGTCTAAAATGGAATCACTGGGAAATTGTGTGCATTTTATGCCGTCGTCCTCTGCCACCATCATTGTCCTGCGGCCGCCAGCACCTGTGACTTGGTAATTGTAGAAAATTGCTGCAACGCTGCGACTAAACATTGTGCAAATCCTTTTCTTTTCTTTTCTTTTATTTTCTTGTTTTTTTTTCCCATCCTTCCCCCTCCCATTTTAGCCTTTTCTTCTCTGCTCGACTGTGGCCATGTCCATGTCGAGCGAGTGGTTTTCTTCTCATTTTCCTCTGTGCATTTTCCTTTTGTACATTGTTTGCTTTTTGGCGCCGCAACTGTTAACAGCCAGTTGAACTATGCCATTTCATATGTACAATGGAGAGCGGCGCAAAGCATGCTGCACTATTTTGACATCACCTTTTAGTCCATGTTACCTTTTTGGGTGTGCACCACGTGCTTTACATTTTTATTAAGCTCGCCCCTTTGGCCAAATGTGTGCAACCCTTTTGGCCCCCCCCATATCGTTGCCACTTGCCCACTTGCCCACTTGTTCACTGGGGCCCCACCTATTTTGGGATGTTGTTTAGCATGCCAGTGGCGTTGTTTGGCTTATTGCACGTGCTTAGCCTCAGTTGGGGCTGTCTGCGATGAGTTGAGTTGAGTTAAGTTGGGTACAAATGCCATTAGGCTTACACACACCATCGGCAAGACAATTGCCTGCAGGCTAGTTGAGTCTACACGGCCGGCTAACGTGTCGTATTAGTTATTTTCTACTTCGATTGCTTTTGCCACTTTATCGCGACAACAGCAACAGCAGCAGCAACAGCAGCTGCCCTTTTCGATTGCCCTTCCCCTTTCGCTTCACATTCTGTGTGTGTGTGTGTGTGTGCCAAGTGTTTCTGGCAATAATTGAACACTCAATTTTCGATATGAGACCCAATTGAGGTTGGCGTTGCAAATATGCGATAGGTCTGTGACATCCGGCTGGGTCTACGCTTCTGCCGACCTTTTGGTGTAGCGGAGCATGGAGACTTGTTACTTATATGTTTGTTTATTGTTCTGCACTTGTGCAGCAGACATTTGTATTGGTTGTAGATAATGATTGCATTTAAGAAAGCAGCTTAATTAAGAGAGCACATTCAATGGTTTATACACATTTATTCGCAGTATTATTAGAAATCAAAGTTGACACTTTAACATTTAATTATTCTAAGAGAACGGAGCGAACAAGATCGTTGGAGTAAAGCTGCAAGTAAGATTATGTGTGCTCATGTGCTTTTGATCTCTCTCTCTCTCTCTCTCTGTCTCTCTCTCTCTCTCTTTCTATCTCTGAAACTCTTTTCTCTTTTCCAAGGATTATTTCATGTTCAAGTGTCGTTTTGGGTCTTACACACAATTATTCCATCATTTCTTTTGATACTCGTAAGCTTATTAAACCCTAATTAAACTATCGACACGCTCTCCCTCTATAGCTGCTAATTAATTTTATTTTAAGCTCTCAATCTTTGTTCTAATTATTACAAAACAAAAAAAAAAATAAAAATACAAATAAAATAAATAATTAATAATAAAACTAAATATTTTTCCAAGTAGTGGCTAAAAATGTTATTTACCTTTTAATGTCTATATAAACTTGTAGCTCTGTTGTGTGTGGTCAGTTCGTATGTATGTATGTATGTATGTATGTATGTACGTATGTGTGAGTGTGCGTGTGTACGTACTATGTTATATATATATATACTTAGCTAATTGTTATATTGTCATAAGACATTTTCCATTTTGTAAGTTGTAAGTTACATAAAAAAACCAAAACAAAAAGAAATGTGCGACAATTTTACTAAATATCACCCATTTTTATCTTCTTTTCTTTCCTTTTTATGTAACACTTGTTCGTGCTCTATATGAAAAAAAAAACAATATATATATATATATATTTATTTATATATATATATACATACTTACGTATATATAAATAATTGAAAACAAAAAAAAAACAAAAAAAAATACATCAAAATTGGCAAAATTGGAAAACTGACAATAATTTTCGTTTAAACAAAATTTCATTTTTTGCTTTTCAATTTAAATTTACAAAATATTAAAAAAATATAAAAACAAAACCCGAAATTTTAATTCAACCCTCTCGCAACACACGTAAAAACAAACAAACCAAAATCAAATTTAAATTATCTCCCATGGCATATTGCAATTTGTTGCCAATTCTGAAATTCCAAAATTTTTCCTAATATTCCCCACATTAATAAATGTTGTAATTGTATTTGCTCCTTTGGTGTCGACATCCAAACAACACCAATACCACAAAAAAAACCAAATATAAAAAAAAAAACAAAAATATATAACAAATTTCGTTTAATAAATGTTGTTGCTTTATCTTTTAATTTGTATCTTATTTTCTGTGATTTTCTGTAATTTTGAGCTCGTTCAATTCTTTGAAAAACAAAAAACAAAAACACAAAACCAAATTTTATTCAATGTGCCTGCTGCGTTCGTTACTTGTTACAAAAATCTGTTGCGTAATTTGTAACTCTGTTGCATTTACATTTTTATATATGTCACATATATACTATAACGCTCATATGGCCTGATTTTCGGTATTATTTCACTTCCATTTACTTTTCTCTGGCATTATTCGGTAATTTTCACTTCTTCTTTTCGATTTTTTTTTGTTTCTTTTTTTTTTTACATTATTGGCAAAATTTCGAATGCTATGGCTATTACAATATGATTTTCACACATGCCACTCTTCCATTTTGCTGCCTCTTTTGATACAACAACAAACAAACAAAAAAAAAAAAAACAATTTATTAAAAAAAAAATGCTAAACATAAAATTGAATTCGAAAAAAAAAACAATTGAAAAAACGAAAAACGAAAAACGAAAAAACAACAGAGCATTTAGATCGCAAGCTGTTCGTTGGCATGCTCAGCAAACAACAAACCGAAGATGATGTTAGACAAATATTTCATCCATTTGGCACTATAGAGGAGTGCACCATATTGCGGGGCCCGGACGGTGCTAGTAAAGGTGAGTACGATTCCACGAAATTTGTTTACCTGTTTCTTTATTTTCTTTTTGTTAACTGTACTTTGACTATACATACATATAAATATTAATTTGAATATTTGAATATTACGTATACGTAACGTGTTGAGCTCGTTATATGTTGTTTGCCAGTTCTCATTGTGTTGACGTGTTTTGAAATAGCTATTAATATGTAGTGCTCAAATTATATAACATACTATACATTTTCTTGCAGTGTAATAAAGTAAGTTTACTTCTGAACAAGTCAGGTTCTTGTTAACCGAAAGTAAAAGACTGAAATGGCTTACATTGCACCAAGTAATGTGAATAGATAATGAATCTACATTTATTTGTTAGCAGCAATTTGCATTTAGAATTCTGTTTAGCTGGAGCTGCATTAGAAATGTTCGAGAGAATTGCAAGCGTCATCAGTTCTAGCATCTCTCCATTGGCTCCCGGGGCGCCGGGGAAGTTATTACTAAGCATTTTCGTGGAGCCAATGCAACTGTGCCCTCAGGCAACATAAGCTGCCCCACATTTAAGTAACTTGTTTTTTGTTTTTGTTATTGTTTCGTTGTCAGCTCTGCAGGCTGTCAGAAGCGGCGCTTGTTATATGCTGGCAGCTTGATAAAGCCAGTAGAATTGCTGGTCGAGCAACGTTTTAGCAGCTGTGCAACGAGCCAAATAATCATCACAAGCATAACCATAACAATTACACAGCTTGCCACACAGTGTTGCCAGAATATCGTGGCATAAAACACACAAACACACACATACATTCGCAGATGTATAAAATAAAAATCGGGTAAACAGTTCAATTAAAGTTGTTTGCTTTTTGCACAGCGTTGTTCGTTTCACACGCTGCCCATTTGCATTTATGCGAATGTTTCTCTGTATTTGTGTGCATATTTCCATACACAAACACACACACACACACACACATACACACAGCAGAATAAACAACAAAGAAAGTAGAGGAAAAAAAGTTGAAGAAAAAAAAGTTGCGTTTGTTTTAATATGCAAGTAACTTTTTTAACAATAACATTTCATTTTATTATGTCAAAAGTTTTGGTTTTGCGTTTTGCATACACACACACACATATAACCAAAGTGTGTGTGTGTGTGTGTGCGTGTATTATGTGTATATTTATTTTGCTTACATTTGCAACATTTGACTGCCGCTGTCGACGTCGCCTATTGTTGTATGTTAATGTTTGTTATTGTTGTTCTTTTGTTGCCGTTTATTGTTGCCATTTTGATATGCATGAAGAGGCGAGAGTGTCGCCTGTACGAGAGCGAACAGCTGTCCATTGGGTGGGCGTGGCACTCGGCAGCAACACTCCATAGTCGGTTTGTTTATTTTTATAATATTTTTCTTATATATATTTTTTTATTTTTGTTGTTGGCTCTCAATGGAATAACAATAAAGTTGCAATAGATTCTACAAATGATAAGAATTGACATTAAAGTAAAGTCACGCTGAAAACAATGTTAAGTACAATTCCAAGCAGCATTATTTCCATTATTTCAGTTAATAATAAATCATATGCAATAAGCATAGACAGCTCTTGGTGTCTCTTGCTCCGGCAAAAAACACACTTCCAATTCACAAAGTATATTATCAGTCACTTGCTTGCATTCCTTGCCGACGGTCGTGTTTTGCTCAAAACTTCTAAGCATCTAACAATTGTTGTTAGCAATTCAGTTGCAGTTCTATTTTTGGACATCGTCTTGAACGGTGTCGGCAGCGGCGCAGATTAAAACAAAGATAAGCGCATAGCAACAAGCATCGCGAACTCTTGCCGTTGGGCAAGACCAAAGCCCTCGCCCGCGCACGCCCCGCGCTCGCCGGTACCGAGGGACAGTTATTTCGTTATCAGTGAATCTGTAGTGTTTAGTGAAAACAAATAAACTGACCAAAAATTTTGCAAAACTGAACAATTAGCAAACACTCTATTTAACAATAAATACTGTGCTGTTGCTATAAAATAAAATGAATGATAAAACATCTTCTCTCTCCCGACTTGGAAACAAGTTAGACCTTGAGGAGATGAAACGTATAGCTGGCAGAACACCTGGAGATCTGCGAGCTTCACTCATCGAGCAAGGTAACCATATACAAGGCCATACTGAGCCCGATCTGGAAATATGGGCTCCAGATCTATGGGATCACTGCCAAAACCCATTTGAACAAGATTCGAGTGACACAGAGCACGATACTCAGGAGAATCTGCAATGCTCCCTGGTACATGCGCACTAGGGACATAGAAAGGGATCTAGGAGTTCCCAAGATTGGTGATGTTATTCAAATTCATGCAGAGAATTATAGAGCCAGGCTGGGCTCGCATCCCAATTTACTCGCACGGCGACTAATGCGATACAGAGGAAAAAGGAGACTTAAAAGACACCACCCACAGGATCTACCCTCCAGAATTCTGTCTTAAAAAATGTATGCTCAAATGTAAATATATCGTTCTTCCATTGTAAATATCACTGTTCTGCTAATCATGTCACCTATTATTCTTTTTTGTTAATGATAGAAAATATTTCACTTTGTTAGTCAATTGTATTATCTATTTGATTTAAAATTAGTTTAAGCTGCCGTGTGGTAGCAGTACGCTAATTAATCGAAATAAACAGAAAGAAAAAACTTTCAAAATAAAAAAAAAAAAAAAAAAGTATATTATCATGTAGCATACTTTTGGGCGCTCATTTATTTGCTCGCTAATCCAATCATCAGGCAACAGCTAAATCAAATTTCTGTCAAATTTTCCAAAGATGAGCCATTACATTTATGCAAAATCAAATTCTTTACATATTTCTCCTTTCGTCAGCCTACAAAAGCGTGACACAACAGCAATAAGTAAAATGTTCAAGTTGATTTTGATTCGTTTTTCGCTTGCTTTTTTTGTTTTTTGTGTATTATGAGACAAGAGAAAACTTGTCGATGTCGCCCTTCGACACTGGGAAAAGTTCAAAGCCGCGAAAACTGTCAGTTGATGTGGTCTTGTGGCCCGTGTGCTTGCGGCTGTTGTGGTCTGATGTGGTCTGATATGGACTGGTATGCCGCTGATGGCAATGCCAACATATCATTCTTCATTAAAATGCGCTTCAAAGTCAGTCAGGCAGCCAGGCAGCCAGGCAGTCAGCCAGTCAGCCAGTCTGGCAGGCAACCAAGTTTTTGGCGTAGTGACAGGACGCTAGTCTTCTGTGTAAGTGCCAAAATCCATCAACGTCAATTTTTCCTCGCTGCTGCGAATTATATTCAAAGAAAATCGAGTCAAGCAATGTGGTATGGCTTTTCTTGTGCGGAATGAGAATGGTGGCAAATCAAATGTGTAAACGACGCAAGCAAGTAATGAAGGCAAAAAGGACGAGTTGACTGACTATGTGACTGACTGACTCTGCTGACTGAGCTGACTCACTGACGAACTGAAAATGTATGCAAATGATGATGCATGTGACGGCAAATGTTGTGATGAGGTAACAGCAGCAATAGCAGCCGTATGCGAGCTGTACAAACTGTAGAATGAGTACAACAATAACAGAGGTGGCATCGGCAGGAGCACGATAAGAATGGGGGTGTGGCAGTGCCTTGAAGGTCTGTCTGACAGGCAACAGGAATAAGCGCAACCATCATGTTAAATTATGCAAATTCGATTTCAGTGAGTGAATGAAACGAAACGAATGAAGCGGGTCGGTTGAGTCGACTGACTTTGAAACTTTCCCTCAACAAAACACAAAGCATGTGGTGGCTTACTTCAGGGTGGCGCCCTGACAGGGCAGGGAAGAGTCTGGCCAGAGGGGGGAGGTGTGTGGTTGAGCAACACATGTGTTGGCAATGCAAAAATTTTACAGCTTGTGACAATTGCTAAGGCTCAGGCGCAGGACGTAGCAGACGCAGCAGGCAGCTAGGCAGTTAGGCCGTCAGACCGTCTGGCAGTCCCACAGTCTGGCAGTCTGACAGCCTCACAGTCTGGCAATCTGGCAAGCCGCCTGTGTTGGCTCATTTGATTAGAATATTCATGCATGCACTTCATTGTCATCAAGGCGAGATGCTGTCGTCCTGCCAGCCGCTGCTACTTCTTGTCATCTCTGCAATCAACACGATTGTGCAGCCCATCATCTGGAGAGTGAACTCGAGCCGCTTTTCCCTTTTCCACACTTGTCTGTTGCACTCTTTGGCTGCCTGCAATGATGGCGGCAATCAAACTTTCTATACATGAGCAACAACGGCCATCAAGTGGCAAGTGGCAAGAGGCAAGTGGCATGAGGCAACCTGGCAGCCGTATTCCTGCTAAGCATTTGCATAAGTAGCAGGCGCAGCAGCAGCAGCAGCAGCAGCAGCAGGCGCAGCGGTTGCTGCATTTCTGTGTGCAACACACAACACACAACACGCCACGCCTGGCCGACTCCTGTTGCTGGCAGAGACAGCTGGCATAAGTTGACGTCGAAACGGCATTTGGCATTTGGCAAGGCTGCTTGCATTGAACCTGATTGAGCCAGAGGCCCCGCTGCGTTTGTTGCAGTCAGCATTGAGCTGGCTATTCATGCATTAAGCCTACGAACCACTCGACGGTGTGGTGCCGTCTGTCTGACCCGCCAACGGCCTGTCATTAAGTAATTGCATCACACGCACTTACACATTTAGGCGTCAAGTGGCAAAGTGACGGACGGACGGACGGACGGACAGTGATTGGCGGTGAGTCTTCCCTAATTAAGGGCTCTTTAAAATAAATTATTGAGTACCTATGGAATAGCTAACGCACAATTGATTGAACTGACTGGAAAAGTAACAGGAAATTGAAGAAACTCATTGAAAGTTTAATAAATTTGTTGTTACTACAATTATAACTAATGTTCACTGAGCATTTCTTTATAGTTTATTGTCATAATGATAAGTTGTGATCGCTTATTTATCAAGCAGTAGCAGAAGCAAGTGAAATACCTCGTTCTTAAATATGTGAAATGCAAATGCACAACGCATGACTGGAAAAGTAACAAGAAATTCAAGAAACTCATTGAAAGTTTAACAAATTTGTAGTTACTACTCTTATATCTAATGTTGACTGAGCATTTCTTTACAGTTTATTGTCATATTGATAAGTTGTGATCGCTTATTTATCAAGCAGTAGATAACAAGTGAAATACCTCGTTCTTAAATATGTGAAATGCAAATGCACAACGCATGACTGGAAAAGTAACAGGAAATTGAAGAAACTCATTGAAAGTTTAATAAATTTGTTGTTACTACACTTATATCCAATGTTCACTGAGCATTTCTTTATAGTTTATTCTTATAATGATAAATTGTGATTGCTTATTTATCGAGCAGTAGATAGCAAGAGAAATGCCTCGTTTTTAAATATGTGAAATGCAAATGCAAGAAATTGAAGAAACTCACTGAAAGTTTAATAAATTTGTAGTTACTACACTTATAACTAATGTTCACTGAGCATTTCTTTATAGGTTATTGTCATAATGATAAGTTGTGATCGCTTATTTATCAAGCAGTAGATAGCAAGTGAAATACCTCGTTCTTAAATATGTGAAATGCAAATGCACAACGCTGTGAAGCCTTTGGAAAGTTTGAGGAGGGGGCCAACCTACATATGTAAATTAAATTAAAATGCTGTTCATACCACAATTAATTTGAAATGTCTCGCTTTGTCAAATTAACTTTTAATTGGCACAAAATGCAGACCGAGAAGCGAGCAGCAAGAAGCGAGCAGCGAGGAGCGAGAAGCGGGAAGCGGGAAGCGGGAAGCATCTTTGTGCATCTGACACACAAAAACAAATTTCAATTAATACTTTGCTGTGCACACACACACACACAAAGACACACATACAGTTGCTATCACATACAGATGACACTTGAAATGACAAGAACAAAGCAGCAGACTGGAATACCTTGTGTATTGTCGTCGTAGTTTTGCTACCGTTGTCTATTATATCAAAAGCGCCGAAAACCCCATAAATGCCAATAATTAATGTGACATTTTCGCCATAATTGAGGCAGCTATGCAGCAGAATACAGCCACACACACACGCACACACACACACATACACTGGCATACGCTCTCGGCTTGTGCGTGAGTTCTCAAAGCATTCCCCAAGCTGGCATGGCATGCAAAGTGGCAACTGCTTGAATGCAATGCAGCTACGCATGAGGCAAGCTAATTGAATTTTGCACATTGCCAGCGAGTCGAAAATGTGGTTAGTCGCCTGTGCAGCCAGCGACTTTGTCAGCCAATCAGACAGGCAGACAGACACAAAAGTATGCTGCACATACTAAATCATATATATATATATATTTCTTTATGGACTCTCCTATCTCCCTCTCTCTCGCTCTCGCTGTCTGCATTAGACAGGTAAAGTCCGGAAGAGAAGAATTTATTGCTCGCAAAAGGCGAGTACGTAAGTAGGAGCGTAATTGCTATGAGTGCTGTGCACAACAAAACTTTTTTAATACCTCCCAGCAGCAAACGCTCTCGGGCAACTTTGCAATGACAGTTTAAGTTGTTTGCCGAGCCCCAAACAGCCCCAGCCCCAGCCCCGTCCCTTTCTACATTTTTTCCCTTGCACACTTGTGATCCACTTGTTGTTTGCCCAACAATTTTTACTGGCAGCGAGCGGCTTTTGTGTTTTGTATTTGATAGGCACACCAGACTCACACACTCACACACACACACACACACACACACATGCATACACCCAGCTAGAGCGTGAACTTCCGCTGTTGTCAACTCGCTCACTTACATATCATCATTTCATTTCAATTTCAATTTATATGAGCAAAGTTTTATGAAGTGCATGTCATGCTGCCTGTCTCTATTTTCCTCCCTCTCTCTGTCTCTCTCTCTCGCACTCTTTTACATTGCATTTATTAAATTTCATTTCATTTTCATACTGAAAATATCCAGTTCATGTTTATTTTACACAGCACTCGACAGCCAACTGCACTAAAAGTTCTAACAAGTGCTGATTGAGTGCTGAAAAACTGTCAAACAAATGCATAAAACAAAGTGTATATATATATATAAATATATATATATATACAAAAAAATATATATATATTACGAAACTAAATAAAATGAAACCTTTAGGTATCAACTGAAATGGTTGTAAAAACCAAATTGAATTTAACGCTTATGACATGGGATTTAATTTAACATGAAGCATGCGAGATGCGATTTGCATTTCATTTATAGTATTTTAAATATTGCTGATTGATTGTCAATCGCATGACAGCGCCGCTGATAAATGTTTTAACGTCGAGACTTTCAATGGAATTAGTTAGATGACGTTTAAAGCATTGACTGATCGTCGAAATGCTTAACTTAATTAAGCGAACAACAACAATTGCAGTACAAGTATTCTACTCCATTTAGGAACTACTCTTATGTTCGTTAAACAATAATAAATAAGAATTTAGGTTGCTCCAACCTAATAAATGGATTTCAATAGCAATCTTTACATTTCAATATTTTGCATTAATTATATTAGATTAATTGTTATTACAAGTTCTGTTTATAGTATTTAGCTTGTGCAGTTTTCTTGTACTTTGCCATCAGAGAGCACTTTACAATTTCTGGGCATATAAAAAACACCCGCAGGCCACATAAAACAAGCTGCTTAATGCGCCTTAATTAAAATGAAACACTCAAAGCATTTGCGGGGGTGTTAACAGAGGCGGTTGTTGAAGAGATGGGGAGGGGAGGGGAGGGAACTGCAGTCAATACACAGCCACAAGAACTGCACATAACTATTTATTGTATGGCACTAGCAAAAAGTAGAGAAAAAAGAACAAGAAATATTAAGAAAAATCATGGTAATAATAATAATGTAAGTTGTGGCATAAGCTCATAAGTGCCATTTAAGCCAGTCGCCCTTGTGCTGGTTGCTTGTTGCTGGTTATTGTTGTTGTTGTGCTGCTGCTGCCAGGCCAAAAGTCCTGGCCTGACTGCAAAATGGCTCACAAGCTGGAATTAAAATACATATCAAAAGGCGCAACGCGAACTTTTGCCATAGACCAGAAAACCAAACCAAGCCAAACCAAACCGAACCCGAAAACCCCGAAAACTTCGTCGTTCACAAGCTCCTTTGTGCTACTACTACTACTCTCTCATCTCTCTCTCTCTCTCTCTCTCTCTCTCTCTCTCTCTCCCTCTCTCTCTATCTCTCTTTCTCTCTCTCCCTATCCATCTTGCCTTCGCCCTGCGTATATGTTTGAGCATGCGGCTCAGCTGTTTAATGCAGCTTAAATTTAATTGCAATATAGTAAAAGTTTCATATATACAAAATAGTAGTAAAATCGCCAGCAGTCGCAGTCGCAGTCACAGTCGCAGTCGCAGTTGCTAGTAAATTTTTATCACACTCGACTGTGGCATAAGTGGTTGCCTTGACACAAGGCAACGCACGCCTTCCTGCTTAATGCTAATTAACATGCAACATGGCCCGAAACTGTGCAACACATTTCAAAGGTCAAAGCAATTAAACGTACACACACACACACACACACACAACAAATTTGAGACGACACACTCATAATAGCCACAAAATGTCGAACTTATGCCATCCAAAAAGTATCCAAATAAATATGTTGAGAAAGTTGGGAAGGAGAAAAGTTATGTTGAAGGCAAAACTGAATATGCTATGCTCTATAGTTAATGATAATAAGGAAACAATATATATATACATTTATTTATATATATATATGTAAATATATATATATTTAAATTGAAACATTAGCTGATTCACAGCTCAGTTCAGCAATTTGTATTCATATTTCTATGACTCAAATGGACTTCAAATGGAAGTGAGTTATTCCTAGGCATATGGCAGCTTTCTCTCATTTCGCCAGACTTTTATTAACGCTGGCCAAGTTTATGAGCAAATCTACTATGGTAGTAACACACTCTTTAAAGGTCTAAGTGCCCCAGCACGTAGTTCCCTCAATTTCGTTTCATTATGTGGCCAAGTGGCAGCAAGTGTGCTTTATTAACACATTTCAACCGTATGTGTGTACGTGTGTATGAGTGTGTGTGTGTGTGTACATAACTTTTTTAATACTAGTCACACTGCTTGGCTAGCTGGCAATGCTCTCGGCTTTACTTGTAATAGTTTAATAAAGTAGTAAAGCTGCGGAAATTAGATTTGACCGCACACCGGCACTGGAGACCTCAAACCAGACGTTCTCCTGTTAAAACAGAAGTCTGTGTGCCCAACTTATTTCCGCAGCAGACAAACTTTCCAAAGCAGAGAAAACAGGAGAAAAAAAAAAACGAAACAAGAAAATTATACGAGGGTTTCTCCCATGTTTTGAGGTTTTCGCCCGCCTTGTCAATAAAAATGTCCAAAAAGTTTGTGGCCTAAGCATTAAGTAAAACTGAAGCCGAGACAGAGAGAGAGAGAGAGAGAGAGTTGAAAAGGGTTGCCCAAACTAGTATATATAACTATTGATATAGTCTACCACTTCGTAGTCCCGCACCATTAACTGTGGACTGTTGTTTATTCAAGGAACGGGGCTCGAAATCTGGCTTAGGCCTGGGGTTGGCTAACACACTATTTGGCTAAATTTAATTAACTTACTTGAGCGCGTTTCCTTTGGCATTAATAAAAGATTACTGCGTGTGTTATCAGGCATGAAGTATGCCACTTTAGATATTCGTTTCAGTCGGGGGAGGATTATTGAAAAATTAATGCAATAAGCGGCAGAGGAAAAACTGGAATCCTGGAAAAACTTCTCCTTCTGCGTCTGCTTCTGCTTCTGCTCCGAGTCGTGTGGGGAGCTGAATTGAGTGCAATTAAGCGAAAGCGAAATTGACAGGCTTGCTTGAATATAATGGATATTGATGTGCACGCACACTCGCACACACACACACACTCTCTTCTCCACACACTCTCACACTCACATTTGCTGCAAAATGGTGTTTATCAACAGCTGTGCGCCTGAAGGTGGGCTTTAATTTGTTGTTGCTCTTGCTTACTTTTAATAAACGCTGGGACGGCCAGCCGAGTCTTATTAAATGCCAGAGTGTGGCAAGCAAAAGGAAGCACTGCCACCTGTCAGCAGCACATATTTTGTTATTATCAGTTTTAGGCAGAGCAAGTGTACGAGGCACATACATATTCTGCAGCTCATTTTCTAGCTCATTGCCAGCCTTGGCCCGGCCGTGCCTGGCCTGGATCGGGGCAAGACATGCGCTAAATTAATTTATTCCACTTTTGTTGTTAGACAATATCCTTTTGACTTGCGCGTAACGGGATACGAGGCAACAAGCAGCTAACAGGCAACAGCAAACAGGCAACAGCTAACAGAGCAGCAGCCGTCGCCGCGCGGGCAGACATTTAATGAAAATGAAAATGAAAATGAAAATGTCTAAAGGCATCAGCAGCCTGGCGCTGTTATCCTTTTTCAAAGCCAACAAGCGCAACATGAAATAAAATAATATAAAACTGCCAACTGCCAAGGCGCCTAGTCGACAGACTGTGGGCGGGGCTAAGCTGCGTCAAGTGTCGACAGGATACTTACTTGTTGGTAACTTGGCTGCCAGGATTGCAGCCATAAAGCAAATATATATACACATATATACTCACTAATAACTAAGCATACTTTACTACACAAATACGCTTCATAGTTGCGATCTGTTTTTGTTTTTGTTTGGGTTCTTCATAGAGATAAATCTTAGCAACGACAAAGCTCTACGTATTCATTTATGCTAGAATATCTTAAGATCTATCCAGATTGCATTATATTTGGACATTAACTTATGTTAATTGTATGATTTTCTATATCTTTCTAGGTAAGTGCACAAGGCTTCATCCTTACAACAAGACACGTGCTCCACGTGGCGGTAAGCAGTTGTCTTACAATATTTTTGTATCTAAATATTTGTAATTGTATGCTAAGCAATTCAAGGCAAGTTCTCAAATAGTTGACTGTACTTTAAGTGCAATAATTGAATTCAATTAGGAAATATATTCAAATCTATTGAAATAATGAGAAATATATGGCAAGCTGACTATAAAGCGTTGTTCCACTCCGATATATTGTGCATTGTTCCAATATATCGACGAAAATAATCCATTCGATTCCTATGGTGACTGCCACAGCAAAATGGATCCACGCAAAAACCATATTGACAGCGAACAATGCATATTAATGTGAACAGGCAGAGCAAGTTGCTATGATAGCCATGTGATACACACGCACACACACACACGCTCTGCGTTAGGCCTCAGTTATTTTTTTTTTTGCATATTATGATGACAGGAATTGACTCAAAGAGCTCGCTTCGCTGGCCACTGGATGTGCAATTTCAATAAATAATATCCAATATGCTATTTGCGATGTGTGCTTTGCAAAATTTCACACATGAGCGTGCTCAAACATGATTATGAGACGGACGATGACGAGCGACCGACAAAATGCATTTCCCTCAAGAATCTCTCTCGAAAATTCATATTCATCAGCATAAGAAGAAAATTGCCGATCTAAAGTGGTTCGAGCAACTGTTTCTCTTCTATTTCTGGACACTCAATCAAAAATCACATTTCCGTGTTGGTCGGCACCAAAAAAAAATAAGTGTGTGTGTGGATGTGTGTGTGTGTGTGTGGCAGGACGATAGGCTGGTCCAGTCGACAGTCGACAGTTGCCAGTCGCATGTGAAGCAAATGTAATTAAAATTCGATATACTTGTTTTTCCCAAAATGTCCATAGAGACTGAGATGATAGAGGTATGTCAGACAGAGAGGGAGAAAAGGACTGTCAGAGAGAGAGAGAGAGAGAGAGGGAGAGAGTGAGCAGCCCAAAGCTAAAAGCAGAGTGGAGGCCTCTGTCGAGTTATACAAACAGCCTAACAGCATCCACAACCACAGAGCACGCACACACACGCACACACACACACACACACCACACACACACACACACACACACACACACG
Organism: Drosophila macrospina; assembly: GCA_035042075.1. Classification (NCBI taxonomy): domain Eukaryota; kingdom Metazoa; phylum Arthropoda; class Insecta; order Diptera; family Drosophilidae; genus Drosophila; species Drosophila macrospina. The sequence continues at coordinate 4,223,048 of JAWNLW010000591.1, forward strand.
CACACACACAGAAGCTTGTATGTATGGAAATTGCATACATCATCATCATCATCATCTATTGGCAACAATATTTCCCAAAATTTAAACTTCAATTTAAATTTTTGGTCAGATTTGCACGTACTCAACGCTTCGTGTGTTTTCGTAATTACATGCGCATACGCAACGCACACACACACACACACACACACACATACATTTCATGCAAATTGATGTTGCTTTTAGCACACACGAAAGGGGAACCTGGTCATATGGCTCAGAAAAATGGCTGCTACTGCCGCATTTTGGTTATTGTCTGTGCTACTTTACAGCTGCCCCACAATGAAGATTTATAAATGCATTCATACCCCCAATCTGGCAACCTCCCACACGCCGGCACGCCCCCAGGACACCATCTGACAGAGCTGCTGCTGCTGTGCGTTCCTCTGTCCTCTGTCCACTCTGTCCTCTGTCAAGTACGTATGTATGCCGTAATAGCCATAAATTAGGGTAGAGCTACGATTTGGCTACAACAATAGAAAAGAGTGGGGGGGGGGGAGGGGAAAGCCACTTATATAGGGTCGTCGATCAGTGGATGATGATTGGAATTAACAATAGAAGAGGGAGTTGCATGCACCAAGGTCGTTTAACTATGAAAAAACAAAGGCAATGCTCTTGTTACATTTGAAAAATATTTAATTCGAATCTATTTTGCAGAGATTACTAACATTTTATGTATATAAATTGCATCATTAATGAGTAATAAAATAAAATAAATTAATTAAAATTAATAATGTAGAATTATAATATTGAGATTGTTGTTTACAACAAAATATCATAGATTCAAACAGAAAGTTTTAGTTTCAAGATTTATTTGTAGAAAAAGAAAGTCGCACACTTTAATCAACACTTTAATTAGATTTAAACTAAATAACTATATTATAATATTATAAATTATTATACGATTTCCGATTTAACATATTAGAAACACATAATTTACGACTCGTGCGAACATCAAATCTATTTGCTAGTAAAAAATTTGTTGAATTAAAATAATTGCGTATGATAATCAAAGAAAATATCATAGATGTTGAAATGTGGAAATTAAATTTAGTTTAGTTGATGCCAGAGTTGCCAACTTCAGTGGAAACTAAATAAATTTGCAGATTTACTGTTTCATAATTTTTGAGTTGTTGCTGCTGCTGCTGCTGTTGCTGTGGCTACTGCAATTTGTTGTTTTATTGTATAACTTATGCCAATCACATAACGAAATATTTTAGCTTTTGCTCAAATTAAATAAGCGCCACAGAGCAGCAACAACGACAACAACGAGAGCAACAACAACAAATATAGAATCGCACACTCGAGCGCATAGCGTAACAAAATTCAATATCGCTTTTAATTGCATGTTGCCCAGGCAACGTCAGCAGCAACAGCAACAGCAACAGCAGCAACAGCAACAACAGCAACAACAACAATTGACAGACATTTTAAGCCCCGTTGCAAGCTGAGCTGTTGAGTTGTTGAGGCTGAGCTTGCAGAATGGCAGGGGTTGATGCAGGGGTTTGTTGCCAGGGTTGGTTGGCAGGCCACTTATATAAGCCAGAGAGACTGTTGGGCCAACCTGTAATTTAGCAAAATGTTATGTAAACTTTAAATCGAGTTATGCATTTTAATTGGTTGTTGTACAATTTGCAAGCGGCACGTTTTGTTTGCCACATCCACATCCACATCCACATCCACAGGACACGACCGAAGCGCATATTATGCATATGGATTCATGGATCCATGCATAGAAATACGACTACCACGTTTCAATGCTAACCATCAACAGAAACAACAGCAACAACAACAGCAACAACAACAACAACAACAACAATGAAATTGCAATGCTTCACATTTTTGCGTAATGCAATTGAAATGTTGTCGACTCTCACCAAAAATATGCAATATGGTTTAAAGGTTTACGCAATGAATATGCTTTCATTGGCTTATTGAATTAAGTGGAAATTCGTTTGGAAATGCTTAAATAAGTTGTATAACAACTAAATTCTCAATTGAATGTATAATATATATAAAACTCTATTGAGAGATAGATAGAGAGAACTAAGTACGACTCGCTTGCTCCATTAATGACAACTTTGATAGATGTAGAGAAGAAAGACTCGCTTGCTCAACTAATCATAACTCCCTATTGTTTTAACGCATTCTTTAGCATCTTTTACTAAACTTTATTTTGAAAATTGACTGTAAATCTGTTGTAAAATTAAGAGCTAGTAACTCTACTGACTTAACTAATCACAACTCTTTCAATTGAAACATGACTGTAAAATCTTCTGTTAAATTAAGAGCTAGTAACTCTATTGAGTGTAATAGTTTGACAGAAAGACAGAACTAAGTAAGACTCGCTTGCTCAATTAATGACAACTTTGATAGATGTAGAGAACAAAGACTCGCTTGCTCAACTAATCACAACTCCCTATAATTCAAACGAATGCTTTAGCATCTTTTACTACACTTTCTTTTGAAATGTGACTGTAAATCTGTTGTAAAATTCAGAGCAAGTAACTCTATTGAGTGTAATAGTTTGACAGAAAGACAGACTCGCTTGTTTAATTAATGACAACTTTGATAGATGTAGAGAACAAAGACTCGCTTGCTCAAGTAATCACAACTCCCTATTATTCAAACGAATTCTTTAGCATCTTTTACTAAACTTTCTTTGAAATGTGACTGTAAATCTGTTGTTAAATTAGGAGCTAGTAACTCTATTGAGTATAATAGTTTGACAGAAAGACAGACTCGCTTGCTCCATTAATGACAACTTTGATAGATGTAGAGAACCAAGACTAATCACAACTCTTTCAATTGAAATATGACTGTAAATCTATTGTAAACGTAGCTCTATTGAATTTTGTTACTGTAGAGCTGCAATCGCATCGCAGTTCTTTGTATTTCTGTTCCTTGTTGTCAGCTAAGTTCGCTGCACTTTGCCTCAAAGTTGTGTTGGCAATGCGCATTTGCTTTGTTGGGGGCCCGTCAAACGCAGCCAGCCGAGGTGAACCGAGCCGAGACGAGACGAGTCGAGGTGGAATGGCATGGTAGGGCAACCACAAGGAGCGCATCTAGCGCAGCTTAAACTTAATCTACCTCTTGGCTTAATTGCTGGCGCTGCCTGCAAATTGCACCCAGAAGGACACCATTCCTCCCAGCCATCGACAGTCTCCTCCCAAAGGCAACCAGACACCGTTGCCGAGACGAAGTCTCTGTGAGTCTTTGAGTCGAGTCTCTTCTCTGTTAGAGTGCCCACAGCGCTAACTCATTTTAATGATGCCCTCCTCTGTACTGTCGTCTACCTGCTGCTACATCGTCTTAAGTGCACCGATGTTGTCTTGCTGGCCACTGTTTCGGTCTACAGTCCACCAACTCGAGTCTACTGTCTCCCGTCTCCTGTCTCCTATCTCCTGTCTCCAATTCCTGGCAATTATGGCCAAGTAGCTGTGCTTACATGTGGCCAAATTGTTGTGGTCGCCTCACGGGCGCATTAAAAATGAATAATGTGCGCGACTTGGGCGCACAATTTATGCACTGGCTTCCAGCGTTAGATTGCCAGCTGCTGCTCCTAGAGACGGCTCTCCCACTTGGACTGTTGGGCTGTTGGGCTGTTGGGCTGTTGGGCCGTTGGGCTGCCCTTTTCAATCATACAAATCCATGCAATCAAATTCTGTTGCGCAATACAATTAGCTTCTTTACCTTGGCTCAAATAAAACAAGAAGAAGAACAACAACACAGCGCCAAGAAACATGCTGCATACTTTTGGGCGCACACTTTATTAGGCTTAAAGTGTATCCTGCTTACCTGTGTCCTGCCTGGCTGCCTGGCTGCTTGGCTGGCCCTGGCACTCAGTTGGCCCCCAGCTTGGGCAATTCTCGGCGCTCCGCTCTCCGCTCTTCACCTCCAGCTCTCAGCCCTTTTGCCGTTGCCTCTGCCTCTGCGCTGCCCTTACGCTTTGATGTTCAAGTTAAGCCCGGCTAAATTGATTTTCTTTACCGTGGTCCGGCTGCGTTCTTATTCCCTGGCCACACTCAGCAATAAACTTCAAATGAACCGAGCCGCTATTAAGTTATGCGGCTTTATTTGCGGAGCTTTTGCGTTTTGCGCTAAATAAGTGCACAAATAAATCGACAAAGCAGACAAAAACGAGGCAAGTAAAACAACAGAAGGACACTGCCAGACTGCCAGGCTGCCAGGACAAGTGTGGCAAATGGAAGATACTTAAAAGCAAGCAGAGAACCCACAGCTAATCCAACTAGGATCACTTATGGCATATTTATTACTAATATTTATTACTAATTTGATTGTTTGTCATATTATTTTGCATTTCTATGCTGAACGAAGCACAAATAAATATTCTTTTATACCAAATTAATGAATCTTCTATTGATTGTTATGTGCATTTAGAAGATAACATTTTCCACTTAAATTCGAAGAATTCTAAACCTTAAAGTGAGTAGTCATCTCAACTCTTTAAGGTGAATATTGTTTATTATTGTCTGCGTAACGTAACCCGTTCGTAACGCAGCTCTTTTGCCATTTCCAATTTCACTAAGCCGCTTTAATAACACGCGTAGAGCTTTATGGCAAAACCCCTGAACTCTTGGCCACGTCCGTGTTCCTGCTCTCCCTCTCTCTCTCACTCTCTCTCTCTCTCTGTCTCTCACTCTCTCTCCCTCTCTGGTGCAAGCCATTTGTGCTCACTCAAACTCTGCTCTGTGGCTTTAGTTGCATTTGACTTTGCGGTTTGACGTTGTTGCTTTGCTTGTTTTGTTGTTTATTTTTATGTACGTATTTTCTTTTTACTTTATTGTTGTTGTTGTTGCTGCTGTTGCTGTTGTTTTTGGTTGCAACACACGCAACAGCTTTTTGTTCACACTTTCGCCTGGCAAAACAATTTTCCTGCTGGCCGGGGCACCGATTCAGCAAACCTGCCACCAGCTGAGGGAGCTGTTGCTGTTGTTGCTGTTGTTGTTGTTGCTGTTGTTGCTGCCCCGCATGCATTGCGGTTTCTGTTGCATAATTATTATGTTGCGGTTGCATCCCCACCGACCCTGAGTTGATTTTGTTCTTGTTGTTGTTGGAAAAGCATTTACCTTGTTTGTGGTGCGTTCAGCGCTTGGCTGAAAGCTGAAATTACTTTGGTTTGAGCGGCTTTTAAATCTTTGCTATGTGAGTTTATTTAGGCTGTTGATTTTTCGTATTTCTCTTTTTTTCCTTTTTTTCCTTTTTTTGTCCCATTCCCATTCACTTTTCCCGTGAATTTCATAAGCTTTAAAGTGCATTTAAAGGTGGCCTTGCTGCTGCAATTGCAAATGATTGCAAAACGAATTTGTAAATGAAAAAGACTGAAACTTTAACATATATAGAAATAGAAAAGGGAAATGCCAACTGTATTTATTATAAATTCAGTTGCAAAAAGACAATAAACAAGTTGTATTATGTTTATACATATACATTTATTTTCTGTCTTTTCTTTCTCTATTGAATAGCTTTCAATCTTAATGTATCTATTGCTCTTCCAAATTGCTTCAAATTCAAAAGTCTCAGTAGGACATAAAAGGTTTAACCACTGCTCAGCCCATATTTTAGGTCTGAACTCAAACTCAAAAGCCATCATCAGCACATTCTCCATCCAATGGCCAAACAAAAAGGACACTTTTACGTATAAGTCAACGAAATAGTAAATAACAACAAAACAACAAAGCAAGAAAACAACAGACGGCAACTGGCAACTGGTAACTGGTAACTGGCAACTGGCAACCAAACAAGAGCAACAAATTTTTCGGCTGCGCTTAACAAATGTTACACAAAGCGTCGCATTGGCCGTCTGACTATTTGGCCAACTGGTTGCTTGACTGGTTCTTCTTGTTGTTCTGGTTCTGGTACTGGTTCTCGTTCTGTTTATGGCTCTAGTCCTTCTGTCCTTCAAGTCCTTCTTCTTCGTCTGTTGGTGTCATTTGTTAAAGAGGCTTGTCAACATGCCTTATAACAAGCCGGCTACGGGTTTTGCGACTCGAGCTCTGTCGTCTGTAAAGTGGCCGGCCAGCCTGGGTTGACTGTTGCAGGGACAGGGGAGGGGCAGAGGGGCAGAGACAGTGGGAGGGGCATGTATTTTCGAGAGAAATAGTCGAAAAAGCCAAAAGCAATAATATTTTAGCTTTTGTTATAGGTTTTTCAACAGCAGATCGTAGCCAACGCCTGTTTGTTTGTATTTTGTAGCATACTTTTGTGCATTATTTGCACAGCACTTGCAGGAAAATTGCAGAGAAGACTTCTTGGCTTTTCAATTTGCTGGGGCCAGTGAGACATTCGTTTGCCTGTATACACAAAATATTATATTCTTAATTGGTGTTTATTGTCCACACACACACACACACACACACACACACACGCTCATTTGGGCTGTAAAGGCCAAAGGGCGTCCACATACTTTTAGGCTGCGTTACGCACTCGAGAGTGCCATAAAAATGTCAACGCAAGTATTAAATTGTTTGAGCCACAACAAAAGCCATAGACAAGTTGCCTTTGCTTTTGCCATTGCCTTGTTGAAATGTAATTTGCAGCTTTCCTATTTCAGAACACCCTGCGGCCAGGCAAATGCAATGACAAAACTCAGCTCAGTTCTGAATGCTTGTCCAGCTGCTCTTTTCCTTTCGTTCTCATTCCCATTCTCATTCTCTTTCTCATTCTTTTTTCTTAGTTTCCTTTTGGGTGATACTGCTCTCTTTGGTGGCTCGCAGGCAAATTTCATTCAAACAAAAAGTTTTGTATCTCTCTCACCGAATATGTATCTAGTTGAATATGTGTATGGGTGGCTCTGGTAAATTGCTTATGAAATTGCAATTTGAGCTCACTCTGTGTATCCTGGTCACTGATTTTTATTTAATTTCGCCTGCGGATGCCACAATGTATGCATGCAACAGCACATAACATACAACTGAACCCAAGAGAGAGAGGGACTGCGACTGTTGAGGGGACTGAAGAGTGAAAAATGTATCATATTACATGAGACACACGGCATAAATTTCAACTATTTTGCATATTCTGTTCAAGTGGACAGCTCAGTCAGCTCAGTTAGTCAGTCAGTCAGTTAGTCAGTTAGTCAGTTAGTCAGTTAGCCAGTTTGTCAGTTCGTTGGGCAATAAAATGTATTATGAACTGAATTTGTATGAACCAGTCATTGCCCATAGAGCAGGGCTCAACTTTCCTTTTCCTTTTTTTCTTTGTTGCCAAATTTTATTAACTGTAGTTGCAAATCCTGATCAAATCCATTGGATCATTCCCAGCTCTGTAGGCTTTCACAAAACTTTTTACCTTTCTGTTTATATACTAGCCAAAAGTTCTTTTTCCCCTTCTTTGGCCAAAATCATGAATAATGGTCCCATTGCAGATTCCAGATACGTGGTCTTTGTCTTTCTCTCTCTGTGCAAGATTCTCACATACGTAGACCTTGGGCTCGTATGTTGTCTTTTTGATTTGTATGCAAAGTGTTAAGGTTCATGCTTGGGCAAAAGAAGAGTTCAATTTCAGTTGAGGTCAAGCCAAGGCACAAACAAATGGGGGACAGAGAAATTGGCTTGTTTGTGTTTCGAGTTGAGTCTATTTGCAGTTCCAGTTGGCCATATTGATAAGTTTCCGCTTTTTGTCAGCAAACTTCATTAGAGACATGCGGACCAAGTTTGCTGTATAAGGAAACCTTAAACTAAAGTCATCCATTGATCTTAAAGTGGGGATTATATATTTAAACAGAAAGAATAATATAGGAAGAAAAGTAATGATATTAAACAAATAGAAACTAATTTCATTTTATAGTCTTTGATTAAAATCATTTAATTTAAAGCAAAAATAAATAAATAATAATTAAACTTTGAACGAAATTCAGTTTTAGAAGAATCAAATAAAACTGTATTTATTTAAAATAGTTTATATAAAAAAACATAATTTAATCAAATGGATTTCGTACTGAAAATAATTAAAATGTTTATTAATTATATTTTGCAAGCTATTTTAATTTTATTACAACTTAATATTCGTGCTACCATTGATTTAAATATATGCATTTGAATTTAATTATATTACTTTAATTTATAGCATGCATTCTCTTTCACTTTTCACATATTCTTTGTACCTGCCAATAATTTGATTTATTGAATTTATGTTCGTTTACATAAAGTTCTTGAATTATACATAAGTTTCCGCTGAAATCTGTTTTAATGTCCACACAAACGAAATGTGAACAGAAGGCATTTATTATTGATAGCAGTTACACTGGAAATAACTAATTCGCTTTTGCCAATCTTATTATTTACCTTATTGCCCGCTGCTCGCAAGCTTGGTTGAATTCATTTGATTTCGGCATCGTGTCGCTTCGAAAAATGTTACCCATTTATGGCAAAATGCATTCAACTGTGAGTGTCATGAGGCAAATGCAATTTGCAGAGCTGCAATTGCAACAGCGGCAACAGCAACAACTAGTGACAGACTTCTCTTATGGTATTAACTTGTTTGTGTGTATATAGTTGATATATGTGTGCGTGTGTGTGTGTGTGTGTGTGTGTGTCTGTGCATGGCTTGCCTCATCATTGGAACAGACCCACATGCATCAAACAAATTCGATAGCGTTGCTTTCTGGTTACTGGCCAAGGCTGATGCCGCATAATAAGCGTAAACGTTGGCTAACAAGATTCATGCAACGCTTTTGTGCCCCGGAGGCAAACATGCAATGGCCATCAACGTATCCTGTCCTGTTCTGTCCAGTTTCCAGTTCCACACATACTCACTCGACAACGACAACGACAGCAGCAGCAACAGCAACAGCGACGTCGACGTCGACGCGACCGAATGGCAAATGGCAAATGGCGAATGGCGAATTGCGAGCGAAGCGCGCTTAATGCAACTTTGTTGCTCGGCAGCTGCTGTTGCTGCCACTGTTGATGCTGTTGCTGCTGTTGCTGCTGCTGCTGCTGTTGTTGTCAGCTTCGCTGGGGCAGCAGGCAGCGATTGAAAAATCCCACTAGGGCGTTTTTAATTGGATTTTAAAATACTTGTCCCATGCAGGCAGCCAGGCAAATGCAGTCGCAGGAGGTGGTGGCTGGAGGGTGGCAGTGGGTCGGGCAGTGACAGCCGGCAATGACCATAGCCATAACATGAGCAACACACACTTTCCACTTCCACAGTTAGCTCTGCTCAAAATGACCAACCATCCGACCAGCAGACGATGGTCAGCAGTCAGGGGCTCAACACGCTCGTTATCCTTGTTTTCTGATGCTGCTGTTACTCTTGTTATTGTTGTTGTCGATATTCTTGTCGTTGTTGTCGTTGTTGTTGTGCACAATTTGGTTACGTGTTTGACCTGCGGCGATTTTTCATTGCATGGCCGGTTTATTTTTTCGGGAGCCCATACATTAATGGCATTGCGAAATTTGTATTGCAAATGTCACTGAGGCTCTGCCTGCCCCCTCCTGTGGCCGATGAATCCCTGCCATAAATATAATCACATGTGTTTGCTGCCCAAATCTCCCCACACAGCTTTATCCTATTGCCTTTTGTGAAAAATTGTTGCCACTGTTTTAAGGTAAATTGCTGTCATTTATAGAGTGTGCCAAACGATTTAAGAGGTTGACTTACTTTGCTATACATGTACATTATCCTGTTCTCTATTCCCTATTGATCGGACAAAAATAGAACTATAAATTGAGCTCGAGTCACTCTTACAGTCTTAAATCTCATTACGCTTACAAACTCTGGGCAAAGCTTTCACAATTCCACTTACTTCCATAGAAAAAACAAATTTATTTAAGCGCAGTCGTTTGTCTTTAATCCGGTGCAAGTATACACAAGGGTTAATGCAGAACGCACTGCCCACAAACATAAATGCAAGCAAAGGAGATACAGAGAACAGACCAGGCGAGCAGGCGAGCAGGCGATCTGCTTTCAACGAATAGAAGAGAAGGAGAAATAACGGATCTGCTTGCAGTACATGCAATGAATAGCAGAAAACGAAAAAAACTGGTCAGAGCTGACGAAAAACTAATCTGCTGCCAAGGCAATGAATTACATTGAATAACATAATTTTTGCGTTTACTCTTCTCTCCCTCTTTCCATAAAGAGTAACGAAAAATTACAGTGAAAACTATTACTTAAACATAATAATCAATCGATGAGAGCACTATCATGTATCTTAAACTATTTTCTGTGTTATATTTTACTGCACTATGAAAGACTTAGAAGAAGTAGTTAAGGTGATCGCTGGCAAGGTTGCCACTTCGTTGAATTGTTGCACAGGCAAAGAAAACAGAAGATAACCAAAAGAATGTTCTGAATTGTTATTGCAATTTGCTTTTGTCTTGCAACAATTACAGAAACAAGTATTGCAAGGAATTGACTTGTTGTTATTCATGAATACTGCAATTTTCTTGCTTATTGTTATTTATGTTTGACAACAACGCTGCAAAGAAGACTTTTATTTCCCAGCTAAAAAAAGATGTGTTGATTAGCAAGTTAAGAGTTAATGCTGATTACAACTGGCCAGTGAACAAGTGAGTGTAATTATAATGACTGTGTGCAACTTTGGCTTGATTATCATTAGCATATTTGATTAAAAAGTGTCATTAGGCTCGCCGAGTAGTCGCTGGCTGCACTGACAGTTGGCTGCAGCGTTTCACGCTTCAACAGAAGTTGCATAAGAACAACCTGGAGCTAAAAAACTTGTTCGCACTGCGTACACACATTTTAATTTCAACTAATTGCCAAGCAAAGGGGGATAAACAGTGCCAGCACCAGTACCAGTACCAGTACCAGTACGAGATTCTATCTTTCCATTTAGTTTCAACGGCAACTTGTCGACGCTTAAGTAATTAAAGCGTGCACTTCGTTAGCTTTAAGGAGTGCAGCCAACAGCGGCAGTTGTCCTGCATCCTGTCGGCCCCGCTACGTCCCGCTGCTTATCTGGTAGCCTAATTGTAACGAGTGTCCGTTGCAGTGCTTGATTTGTATGTAAATTGAATTCAATGTCTTTAGATCAAAGCAAAAGTTGCCTCTTAAGCTTGGACTCTGTCTGACTGACAGCTTTACCTCTTTGCCAGCCTAATTTACTTTTAATTATTATAATGACTTGAAGTTCGACAAATTAGCCTTAATGTAATTAGTGCGTCAGCGAAGACAAATGACAGTCAGCAAAGGTAAATAATCAAAAATGTGTTTGTAAAAAAACGACTCCAACTAAATGAGTTTGTGTCCTTTCTTTGGGCCAATAGCATACAAATTAGTTGAGAAAGCCTTTAGTTTGTTGTTAGTATAATGAACGTTGAAGTACTTTAGTACTTTAGCTGATGGCCAATCAATTGGAAAGTTGTCCGTTAACGTCAGGTGCCTCGCAGGGATTTAACTGAACCTAATTAATAGTTTGATAGGAATGAGAGTGGATAATTGTATACGAAAAAAGTTGAATATTAATCTGTAGAGTAGAACATTTGCTTGAAAATGACATCTAAATTATATTAAGTTTCAGTTGTAGAAGTTTTTTATGTACAATAGTTACCTTCAAGACTTCGGTTGCTTAAAGCGCAACTGTAAACTCATTTCAGCAGAAAAGTTGAGTGAACTTCTTTTTAATTTTTTCTATGTTTTAACAAAAAGCAAGCAATTAACCAAGGTGTTTTAAGGTTGCATAACTCACAGGGTCCACGGAGTCCCCCTGGCAAAAATGTTTCTTGTTGCAAGTTATGCCAAGAAAAATAAATTTCGCATAAACAAAAGCGAACAAAAAAGAAATGAAAGGAAAAGAAAAGAAAGCAGCACCCGTCACAAATTACAAACAAAGGAAGAAAAAAGAGAACACGAAAAAAAAACACACGCACACACACACAAAATCAACTTTGATTTAAGTTTACAAAAATGCTTAGCAATTGCTTTGCTTTTTTAGCTTTTGTTGTTCTTGCTCGGCCCGGCATTCAACATTTTTGTATATTGTTTTTGTTTTTTGTTGTTTGTTTTGTTTTTCCTCATTTTTTGTATATTTTTTCACTCTGCTGATCTCTTTTTCTGCGTTTCTCTGTCTCTGTTGTGGATTAACAGGCAACAAAATATTTTATTTTTTATTGTTTAGCAACGCTGATTTTCACTCCCATTCCAGCAACTGCCAGTTGCCTGCCTGTGCCTTGTGGGACTGTCCAACTGTTGTCTGTTCGGCGCAGGATTTTGTTGTCACTTCAACACACAAGCGTTCACACACACACACACAGAAAGAGAGAGAGAGAGAGAGAGAGAGAGAGAGAGAGAGAGAGAGAGAGAGAGACACAGATACAAAAGAGCAACATAAGAAATAACAAAAAGCGTTTGCAAAACAAAAATCCACTTGAATTTTTTACACTTTATTTTTTGTACATTTGCAACACGAAAGGCACAACAACAATAACAACAACAACAACAACAACAGAAATAGAAGAAAATAATAAAAATCCTGTTCCTGTTTGCACGCGAAATTTGCGCTTGTCTGCCTTACGGCTTGTCAGCTCGCATGTTGCATGGTTTTAGGCGGGATTTGTAGCGCCTCCCCCCACCGCTAACCCCCTTTTACAGCAAGCCGCATGCCCCAATGTCCCATTCCTAGACCATCAACAGCAACAGCCACAGCAACAGCGGCACCGGCAACTACAAAGGCAACAACAGCCGGAGCCCGCAATTTAGACGCCACCGCCAGTTGTTGAAGTCAGGGGAAACAGCCTGGAAATGGGGGGAATGAATGAATGTATCTTTTTTTCCTCTCTGCTTGTTTGTTGTTGTTGTTGTTGTTTCTGTTTCCTATGCTCGAGGGTCTTAATTTTCGGCATTGTTGCCGTTGCCTACAGAACGGAACACAACAGTCGACTGAAGGTTAAGCTCAAACCATGTCGCCAGTTGCGAGGTCAACTCCACAGACCTTAATTAATTCCTTGGGGGTTTGCCGACTTTCTAAGTGTAAACAATGTCCGTTTGAATATTAAAGAAATTTCCAAATGAAAAATCCTTTTTTATGTACTTTGTTCGGCTTTTACATTATTAATTATTAATTATATTTAAATTAATTAATACTTTTTTTTACATTTTATATTATGCATTCCCGAATGACAAATTAACCTTTTTGCGAGATTTTATCATTTTACAAATTGTTTACATTGCCATAAAATTACAGATATGTATTTAAAATATATTAAAATAAAGTATTCCGTGCTGTTTAAAGTTTTTTGTATTTAAATCATTTTTATTTCGTTCTGCAAATTGTTTGATGACCCTAATTAATGAAATTGTTTCTGTATTTGTAATTATTAAATAATTATTTAATTTTTCTGTAGATCTGACATTTATTTAATACAGAATGGTTTCTCAATTAACGAGAAAGTCATTCCATTAGATTTTTGATTAAAATTGCAACCGCAACTTTAAGCTTTCACATTCAAGCGGGCAAGTGCAAACTTGTTCAACACCCGAAGCTCATTTACCACCCACTTTTCTTTTTATTTATTTAATTCTTTTTAAGCATTTTTGTGGTTATTGCCTGTGTATTAAATTAGCATAAATGATATTTAATAATTATGCCCGCGAAGCGCCGTTGGAGCAGCCGCCTCCCCCCAGAAGGCAGCTGGTGCACAAATTACAAAATAATGAGCGCCAAGTGCAATGTATTTTTTGTTTGGTTTGAATTTCACATTCAGCGTCCGGCCGACTATTATTTTTATATAATGGGCCACGATGGGCGCTTCCAAGCTGATGCTGATGCTGATGTTGATGCTGATGCTGATGCTGATGTTGATGCTCCAATTGCTTCAGTGCTCAGTGCTCAGCAGCATTCACAATCACTGTTCATCTGAGCTGAAGTTGGGCTTTTATGCAAGAGCGCGCCGAAGCGATTCTTATGCGAAGCTGAAAATGCTTTTTAATTGCACTTAAAATTTTATTTAAATGCCACGCACACATGTCGAGATCGCGCTGAATGCTGTAACAATATATAGCAAGGGCTTTTGTCATTTTCAGACAATTCTTTTATATTGCTGTATGCTGAAATGTGTACAATGAAATTTTATTAATACGTTCGTAATATATGACGAGCTTCAGGATTTTCTTTAATCTTTAATATTATTAATAAATATATATTTGTGTGTTGTTATTTATTTGCAGGCTGTGCTTTCGTTAAATTTGGTTCGCAACAGGAGGCTCAGTCAGCAATAACCAATTTACACGGAAGTCAAACTATGCCGGTAAGTGCAGTTAATCAATATAATAATTCAAATACGATAATGGTTGATTGGTTGACAACAGTTATAATTAATTGCTATTTAGCGAGTGTCATTCACCCAAATCATTTAGAAACAAGAACAACGAGAACTCTTCTATATCTTTTATGATCTTTAACTTGTAGTTCTCAGATTCTGTATTTTAAGGAAGCAGTAGTCTATTAAGTTTGTCAAAAGAGGAATGTGCCAAGAAGGCAGAAGAAACGAACTCCGACTCTATAAAGTATATATAATCTTGCTTGTCTATGATTTAACATAAGGAAAATTAGTAATAACGTTCTTTAAATGACTTTGATTTAATATTACATTTAGATCTGCATGCTCTGTTTAACTTTCGATCGTTTTTCACTTCTGTTCTACATTTTAGCAATGAATAGTCCAATTTGTTTAGAAGTTTGCTCTATATAATACCCATATAATTCCAATTAAACTGCTGTGTTGCCCGCGCAACAAAAATTGAATTTGAATTGAGAATTTGGGTTTCAGTTTCCGTTTCAGTTTCCGTGTGAGTTTGAGTTTGAGTTTAAGTTTGTGTTTCAATTGAAATTGAAGCTGACGTTGATGTTGACGCTGAAGTTCTCACATTGCTGTTGTCAGCTCCCACGCTGCTTTGTGTTTGTGTGTGGGAAGTGTGATTGTTGGCCAAGTTAACAAATAAAAACATCAAGTCTCAAATATTTTAAGCTTTTTATTCAAGTTGTTCAGAAATTCACAAATATTTCTTCTTTATTTTATTATTTGTCAAGGACCTGCACTTGTGTGCGAATAATGCGAAACTAATGAAATTTTCAACCTGAAGCACTTAAGGTACTTTCTGTTTGTTGTTGATGTTGCTAACGTCCTTATTGTTGCTGCTGTCATTCTTGTATTTTTTTTTATTTTATTTTTATTTCCTGTTAGGGAAAGTACTTAACAAACTTCATTTAAGTAAGAAGTGGCAAAGTCTCGGCTTTGGTTGCTTGCGTCTTAAAAATAAATTAGAATTAAATTAAATTAAATAGCGAACAGAAATGATTATTATATTTCTCTTGTGCTCCACTTCAATGGAAAATCAAGAGCGTACGCTGCTCTAATTTTCTAAGAGAAGAAAAACCCCAAAATAAAAATTCAATTGATATATATATAACATATACAGATATATATATTTATACATATGTATATATAAATATACAAATCGCTGCAAATTGTTTGACAACCAACAAGCTGAAGCTGAAGGTTTTCTCCTTTGTGCAACGATTTTGTGCCGACGAGTGACTTCATTATAAAGAAACTTGTAAGAAAACACCATATAACTACATATATATCTATGTATGTGTGTCTGTGTTTGTGTGTGTGTGTGTGTGTGTGTGTATATGCTCTATGACAACGTTTCTTCTCTCGGCCTCGTCGCGGTGCGGGAATTATTTTTTCTTGTGCGAAAATAAATGAAATTTGCATGACACTTGAGTTATTTTGCACGTAAATTGCTTCTTTTGACAAACAACACAAGCAAATACACAAAACCAGCCAACGAGTGGGTACGAATGGTAGGTGGGGTGGGGGGTAGGAACCAGGGAGAAGGGGGAAGAGGGAATTTGTACTGCTGGGTTGGAGATATAAAGCAAACTGAAATGGTTGCCATTGTTGTATTTTCGGTGTTTACATCAGTGCAGCGAACGTTTCGCATCCAAGTCAACTCTCTAGAAGAGTGCAAAGACTGAAGAAGCGAGAGAGAGAGAGAGGGAGAGAGAATGATAGAAAGAGAGAGAGAGAGAGAATACAGCGAGCATCCTGGCTGTTGCTGCTGCTGCTGCTCCGTCGTGGCTTTATTTACCACTCAGATTGCTGCTGGCTTTACGAAAGGCGAAACGAATTTTACATTTTCGGTTTTGTGTGTCGTACTTGGTTACGGGTTGTAGCCATAGCTATGCGCCCCCCCTCTCTCTCTCGCACACTCCCTCTCACTCACTCTCTATGCGCTTCTTAGACGCAGCCCAATTGTTGCCCAACTCGTTGTCGCATTTAAATTCAAATTCAAATATTGTTGATGAAATTTGTTGCTTAATTTGCAATTTAGATGCGTTTTTAAACAAACGCTGCGTCATTCTCTCCTTACTCCCAACACACACACACACACACACACACCAAATAACGAAATCATGTGTTTACTTAGGCGGAAATGCTTGATGATGATAATGATGATGATGATGGCGCCAGCTCAGTCAGCCAACGCCGTCGTCACCGTAATTACAGAGCACTGCTACAGCATGGTTGAAGGAGTAGCAAAATCAATGCAATATGCCTTAGAGCTACAAGCATTTTTGTTGTTTTTTTTTAACAATAACACAACTGCTTTCTGCTTTCTGGTTTCTGGTTGCTGCTTTCCGTTAACCCAAAAAGGGGAATTTCCCATTTCATTAGACGTGGCGCTGCTCGTCAAATGTATGTACGGTTAAAAACTTCAAATGTATAGCCGCAAGTGAGGCGCAACTACGGAACCAAAACAAATAAGCTGAATACAGCATCCCCAAATAGTATAAATTCAATCCAAATCAGGCAAACATTTGGCCCCAGCTTAAGTCAATCTTCAAAAATTCCTCTTCGTTGCCCCACCTCAGTTGCTAGACCGTCACATTTTACAGCTGATTGCAGACAAAATATACAGAAAAATCAAAGCATAGCCGAAGGTGTTGTGCGTGTATGTGTGTGTGTGTGCTTTAGCCGAGTGTATTTATTAAACTTTGAAATGTTAGCAAACCAACAAAATATTTTTCCAAATATTTTGCATATATTTTCTTTTGCTTTCCTCTCAATTTATGACCTGCAGCAATTGAAAGGAAAAACTATAAATTTTGTTTCATTTTCTAGGCGTAACCTATGCAAATATGCCATCAATTGGCTGCTTAGTTTTTGCCATCCTCTTTTTCTCTGCTGACCTCGTTGATCACCCAACCATGCCATAATGCTGCAGGCCTATAACCAACTGCACTTCACTCTAAATAATGCTTAGCAGACGGCAGCTGCCCGGCGGGCAATTACAAGGACTGCCGTGTCTGACCTGCCACGCCCAGAATGCGGCAACGCCCTCGGCCGTGCTGCTTAATGTCAGAACTAACAACGACAGCTGCAATTTTTCACCTGGGCAATTTTTAAGATGAGCAGCAGCATCAGAAGATGCCAGCCCCTCTCTCCCCTCTAGAGGACGACTCTGCCAAATTGCTAGCTAGCGTGAAAAAAGCACCAAAGTCTCTGTGTATGTGTGTGTGTGTGTGTGTGTGTGTGTGTGTGTTGTAAGGTTGCTAAGGAAAATGAGTAGCACAATTTCTTTTCGCTGTGTTTTTTTACCATTCTTCTCCTTTTTTTTTTAATTTTAAGAGCGCGTAATTTCTTCTTTTTTTTACCTGCCTGCGCATTAAGCATTTTAATGTCAGCTAGGTGGGTCGAGCTGCGCTGGGCAGTGTGGGTGGAGCAGCGGAGTGTGGAGTGCGGAGCGGCGGGCTGCGGCTGCCAAGTTGGCAGTTGTAATTGCAATTTGGCATTACGACTCTCTGCGTCCTGGTAGCTAGGTAATTAGCGCAAAACGAGGCGGCAGCTGTTGTATAAAATTTGTAGGAGCTTGCACAAAAGTATGCTACACTCTTGCTCCTGCATATATTAATTATACACCGGGCCAGAGCCAAATTGCTAAGTGCAACAACGTCAGCAGCAGCAGCAGCAGCAACAACAACAACAGCAAGCAGGAACAAAAAAATTGATTGCCTACCTTCAGGCGTCAAAGTTGCCACAGCAACGGCAGCAGACAAACCGCAAGTTAATTTCAAGCTTAACAAAGTTTTCTTTTTCGGTGCTGCTCTCTCTTTCGCTCTCTCTCTCTCTCTCTCACGCTCTAAGCATCTCTTTCTGCCCCCTATGCATGTCTCTCAGCTCTCAGCTCTCATCTCTCAACTCGGACTTGTCGGACAGGCTTGGCTTTCATGTTGATGTACCACAAAAAGCTTTTAAAAAATTTTTGATTACGCCAAACCTTAAGCAGCTTATGGACGCCACGCCCATGCCTCAGCATCGTCACACGCCCCCAAACACACCCCCCCATACAGGCCAGGCCGGACATGGGAAACCAGCACTCATTAAAAAGGAATTTACAGTCAGTGTAGCGAGCGGCAGTTTGAGCTGAACAGCTACAGCAGATCCCTGTTCCCAGAGAGTGTCCAGTGTGGACACTATTCTATCCCCTAACCATCCATGCATTGAGTTTGTTGTTAATCCTCTGGCACTCAACATGTTATAAGTCGCTTTTAGTGCGGTTTGCAAACGTTTTCTAAATAGAAGTGCCCACAAACGTGCAGCAGACAAAAAAAAACAGAAAGAGAACAGATTATTCTAAATAACTTTGCAACACTACGAAGCTGAGATACTCTACTTGCATAAATGTAAAACTGATATGAAGTATTTGATAAGTATATTGCGACTTACCATGTCAAAGTATACTTAACATATTTGCAGTTAGCCAAAAGATATGCGAATATGTGTGCGACTAGCTGATACAACCGACTAAGGTTAGAGTATGAAAAAGTTTACAGTTGTAAACAATAATTTCGTATTCACTCAACACAACATTCACTTTTTTCCACACATTTGCATAAGCCGCTGACGCGATTTTTTTGCGCCCTCTAGGTGTGTGTGTGTGTGTGGATGTGTGTGGCTGTGTGTGGCTGTGTGTGTGCGTGTGTTGTACGTAAATGCGGCTTAGAAGTGTGGGCGTGACTGCTTGTTAATGAAAGCGCGCGCATGCATTAAAGCTGCTCGCTCTAAATGCTTTTGATTGCCGAAGCGCAAAAGCGCCCAGCAAAAGCAAAAATGGCCAACAGCAGCTGCAAAGCAATCCAAACAAGCAATAAGAGCTACAGGGGTGTACGGGGCTGTTTGCTAGCAAATACATAAATAAATATTTTAAATTACAGTCAATGTGACACACAAAAACTTAGAAAGAAATGCCCGCATATTGGACTTCAGTCAACGCAGAATAAATTAGGCAATTAGCATTTTCTTCTCTCTCTCTCTCTCTCTCTCTCTCTCTCTCTCTCTCTCTCTCTCTCTCTCTCTCTCTCCCTCTCTCTCCCTCTCTCTCTTCCCAATTCACATTCATTTTCAGTCTGCTTGTTATATTTTTTGGCCTGGGCACGCAGTTGTAAATTGTGTTTATGTTGCAAAGTAAATGAGGACGAGGCCAGTCGAAAATGGGTTGACTTTTTGGCTCACAATCATTTGCATAGGCCAGCCTTAGCGCAGCTTTGGTGTGGCGACTCCACTGCCAAATTGTTTGCATTGGGATCAAAAGTAAAACATACTTGACATTCTCTTAAATTACTCAAAGGTGGCAGGCAGGCAAATTGCGAGCAAATGCTGGGATGCCTCAAAGGACATCATCAAAAGTAATGCAAAACTTTGGCATCTGAATATACCGAGGTAATAACAAGCTCGGAGCTGCTTAATTACGCTAGCACTTACAAGTGCTGCTTAAGTGAAGTCGAGAGCAAATATAAGCCAGATATTTATCATACAAGGATTCATATACACAAATTGTAAAAGTAATACTTTCTTTTTGTGCACACCGAAATTATTCTTTATTACAAATGCAGTAAATTTGAGTGCAGAATTGCCAAGTCTGCAATAAACTGGAAATCCGCAAAATGTTTATAATATTTTAATGTTTAACATTGACTTGTGACTCGCCTGAAACAAAGAGTTTCACATCAAGTTGATTGCATTTAACTGCAGAGTCCTAACAAGTATTAGAGTTTGTAAAGTAAAATATATTAACTGCAAATCAACTAAGATTTCGATAAGCAATCGTAAACTTCTGCACAATTCTCCAGCAAGCGAAATTCCTTGCAAATGCTAACGCAATAGAAAGCTTTGCGTGTGTTGAGTACAATGATTTAAAAATTGCTTAAACGCGCACATAAGTATGCTGTCGATGGCATTGGGTAGAAGGAGGATAAGTAGAGGGAAAAAAGGAAAAAGAAAATAACACAACACAGCATTCCACACACAGCTGCACAACTAACAACAACAATAAGAACAATAACGATAACAGGAACGACAGCGCCAAAACACAATCAGGCAGGCAAACAGCCAGCAACGATGCGAGTTCTCGCCTGTTTTTCCATTGTTCGCAGCTGCTGCACATTAGAAATTCAACTTCGTCTACTTTTAGGCGCTGAGCAGCAGCAGTAACAACAACAACAACACAATGGCGTGTGAATTAAAATAGAAAAGCTGAGTCCTGGCCGTCTTCTGGCCGTCATCTTGCCAAGACTTGCCAAGGTGCGAGATGTGTGCACCGCTCAAGCGTAAAGGCAGCCCGGCTGACAGGCATCCTCCTCATCTTCCCATTCAATCTCTGTCCCACCCCCTGCAACCGCACACCCGCACACCACTTGCGCCATTTTTGTCAAGTCACATTAAGCGATGCGTCGTTTGGCTCCTCGTCTGTCCGTCTGACGAGCATTGAACGCTCTGCCAGCCGCGTCGGCCAGCAGCGTTGAAATTGTTGTATAAATAAAAGCATAATTGATGCGAGCTGGCAAACAACAACAACAACAACAACAGCAACAGCAACAACAGAAACAACAAGAACTCAAACCACGAGAGCAAAAACTGTAGCGTTTGGCATATGTTGAGCCAATTCAGCCATGAGTCGCAACAAAAACAATGCAGAAGAAGAATAAATAAATGCCAGTGAGTGACTATAAGATACCCTGCAGTTGTACAATTAACCATTCATGCAAGTTCTTCAACTTAAAGTACCATAGTTGCAATTACTCTTGGAGTCGGAAGAGTCATTAATGAAGAGTATTAATTGCACTCTGCTCTTTCCCTATCATACCTTATTACATATATTCCACTGCGAGGTATACAGAAAAGTAAAGCAAATAAAAAGATAACCAAATGCGTGCACAGAAATTTGTTTCTTTTGCATATTTTGAGGACGCAAACTCAACAGCGTGAAAATGACGGGGGGAAAACAGGTTGTCGGTGAGGGGGACGGGGCGCATATGATTGCTGGATGGACTTCAAATCGTATTTAGGTAGCGCCATGCGTTGGCATTGGCGTTTTCCACTTATTTTACTCAGATTCAGCTGCTTCTTTTATTGCCCCGCAAACGATGTCTCAGTCTCTGTCTCTGTCTCATTCCCACACTCACTCTCTCGCTCTCTCGCTCTCTCGCTCGCTCTCTGTGTTGTCAGCTTGCAGATTTGTTTTTTACACATGACGATGGGAAATTAATTTGAAATTTAAATGCGCGTTTTGGCAGCTGGGGAAATGTCTTTGATGATCGCTCTCCAGCAGCAGCAGCAGCATTTGTCGTTTGTCTTTTACGGCATGTGTTACATCTATTTGTGTGTGTGTGTGTGTGTGTGTGTGTGTGATTCTGTGTTTGTGTGTGTGTTTGCATAGCATAATGAGCGAAGCGTGACAACATTTTTCGTTGCATACATTTCAGGTGTTGTTCGTGTTGTTCTGGTGAATACGAAAAAATTGACTCGAGTTAACAACTGCTGCAATTATTGAGTAATTTAAAATGAACTTAGAAGAAGTTGCCATAATAAATATTGATTTTGAGCACGCTTTAAATACACAGATAAATTATAATTTAATTGTAATTTTAGCTGTATCTGTATAGACATTATCGTATTACTAAATTGCCAAAATGTACAGAGCAAATCCATCTTAATAAATCGAACTGCTGTATTCGGTTACTTGCACTTTCACAACTCATTTGTTGCTGCTTAACACATTTTGTGGCGCCTCGGCATATGCCACATTAGATTCGACAGTGTACATAAATCTTATGGTATTGGGCTGCGGGGCGAAGCACAAAAGCAGAGCAACCACCGATATCACCATTACCACCACTAAATCAGTGATGTTTAGCATATTAGACACATGCACAGGGGCCAATCTACTATGGACCGACAACACCATCCCACTGTACACTCGTACCTTGTGTTGAGCCCCTCTCTCGATATTGATTTGGCTGCGTTGAGATTCTCTCTCAGCCTGCCATCAATTTCAATTTTGCTCCAGCGGCGCAAAGCCAAACAGCGCCTGCCACATACAATTTTCTGGTATTGCCTGCAGACAGGCGCCTCTGCCGGGTATTCAGCACACAGTGCCCCTTTGCACACTTCGATCGATCCCCTTTTACCAATAGCACCTTGCCCAAAGCCACTTTTTCGGTAAACTAATTTTCTTGCTTCAATATCTTGACAGTGAAATTGGCACGACGCTGGCAAAACGCAATCAAACCAACGCACACACAGTTTGCACACTGCTTTGCCATGTGTGTGTGTGTGTGTATGGGTTGTGCATGTGTGTGTATGAGTGCGTGTGTGTATTGGTATATAAATAAGCAGCGTATACTTTTTGGTAGCGATACCTTTGCCCAACTGTTTGCTATTGACATCACGTTTCGTTTAAGCCAAAACTGAGCCAGTGACGCGCCCATCTCTTCATTGTGTTCTTCGCAGCGCTAACTGAACATAAATTCGTTGGCTTAGTCACCGGAAATTTAAGCCAAGTTTGCCAAGTTGCTTATTAAAAACTTGCGACAATGAGAAAAAACACAAAAAAAAAAAAGGGAAAATGTGGCGAAAAATTTGTCTCAACGCGAAGTAAAAGTAAAAATCTCACATTTCCCAGGCACATAAACATAAAAAAAACCACATCGTAATGGCTGCTGCTGAAGTTTGTCTTGGACGCGGCTCATAAAATACTCATAGCAACTAAAAGCGTCAAACTTCCGGCTTTTTGTGTAGGAAACGCGCTGCGCTGCGTGCATCATTAAAAAATTACATGGCAATCTCGCGTGCGGCAGCCGAAGAAAGAAAATATGTGTGTTGCACTTGGTTGTTGCCATCCCAAACGCTGCCAACTTGCCAAACGCAGCACGTTATAAACAATTTTAATAGACTTACTTAAGCCCAAGCATTGGCCGAGGCATTGCCAGCACAGCAGCTGCCAGCCATAGGCAATCAGCCCATTGCCATGTTGCCAGCTGGCCAAGTTCTTCCTCTGACAACATTGTCGACTGTTCGCATCACCAGCTGCTGCTGCTCATTCTGCTGCTGCTGCTCCTGCTTCAGTTTCAGCTTCGTCCATTGTCTTGTACAGTTTTTGGTTATTTTCTTCGTTTTTGTGCAACTCAACTCATGGTCGTTGTCTACGTGCTTGTAGCTGCAAACTGCAAGTGGCGTCCAATGCGTCGGCTACTTAATTTAATGCACGTCTGTTTGCATAAACCCAAACCTTATTGAATCGAGCAAGCGGCGCATCATCAATGTATGGGCACGTTCCACTGCCGCCGGCAACTGCAACCGGAGACGCAGCAGCAGCAGCAGCAGCAGCAGCAGCAAATGATGAGCAAACTTCAATTCAGATGCGGTTGCATGCAACGTCTGGGCGTAAACTTTAATGAGGTACACGAACTATCGAGAAATTGAATGCTGACGTGATTTGCCGTCCCTTGTCAAAAAGTGAAACAATAAATAAATAAAAGAATATCAACAAAATGAGAAAGAAACTTTTCCAAAATGTCTGGCATATAAAATTAAAGAAACGCTTATATTTATTTTATTTTTGGCTAAAATATTTGCAACTTGGCAATCGAATCAGAGAAGTAAAGCTTTATTAAATATATATATATATATATATATATATAAATTATTATTCATAGCAAATGATGTCCCAGATGAAGCAAAGATTTGCTATCATATTTCTTTTCTCTAAATATTTATAAAGAATTCATAGAAATATTAAGCAAACAATCTAAAATATTATCAAGAAAAATACTTTAATATTCAGTAAAATGTGGAGAAACTTCAATCAAGTTTTCTGCTCTTTGCTTTAACAAATTCCATTCTTCAAAAATGAATATATAAAGTAAGCAAGCTAATGATATTTTCTTAGGAAAATACATGTAAATTACTTATATAATTATTATTATTTCTTTTTCTTATTTGTTGTTAGTTTAAACAAAATATGCAAACAGAGAAACATTTCAATCCAGGCATTTATATAGAACATCAACTGAATTCCTTGCAAATAACTCCCAGTAAAAGCGAAAATCTTCGATATCATTTCCGTTGTATGGATAAACATTTTATTTATAGTTGAAATTGTGTCCTTTTAGTCCTGATTTTACGTGGCACCCTAAAAAATGTTGTCAATTTTGGGTTTTTTTGTTTTGTTTTTTTTTTGCTGTTCTCCGAAGAGGACAAAAGTTTTGCGGCGTTGTCTCTGCGCTGCTTGTCAAGTTTTGTTTAGTTGTTTGTTTGGTTGCCTCTGCCGCTGTTGGTGGAGGTTGTGGTGGTGGTGGTGGTGCTGCTGCTGCTGTTGCATACCTTGAGGCGGCACTGTCATCTGCGTGGTGGCTTGGCTTTTGTGGCATTGCTTTTAAGTTAATAGTGCTGCATATTTTGTGGCAACGACTCCCTCAGGTATTTCGCATGCTTTTAAAGCTCCACCAACTATGCTGAAACCCTTTTATTTTTTGGGTTATTTTCGTGTAGTTGTTGTTGCTATTGCCGTTGTTATTTGTGGGTACGCCTCTAAGGCTGCTTTAGATATTTATCGCAGAGCAAAACACTTCAACTTTAAGGGCCAGCCTTTTTCCGGTCGCCTGCTTCCTCAGCCGTCTGCATTTGCCACGTTTACGTGCCAATGATGACAATTGCTTTTCTTTCTGGCCGCTGCTTCGATTTTGGCTTGTGCTTTGCCTTTGGCCCGTTTCTTTCATTGAGGTTTCTACTTATTCTCTTATTTTTCTTGCTTTTTTTTTTTTGTTTTGCACGTCGTCGTCGGTTTTTCGCCGCTTGTCTACAATTTCAATAAAATTTTATTAACGAATTCCGGCGACGGTCGGCGGCGACGATGACATGGCAGCAGCATTCGGCAGCAGGACTCGCACTTCTTGTCCATGCCCATTTTTATACCTTCAGTCAGAATGCCGAATCGATATTATTATTACAATAACAGCAGTGGCAGCAGCAGAACCAGTAGCAGCAACAACAACAGCAACAACAACAGTAGCAATTGCCTGTCAGCATTGTACTTGTCGATTTTGCAGCTTACTTTGCTGGCATTGCATACTTTTAAGGCGCTTTGACAATTCTTTTTATCTGCGCCACGACGACAACGACAACGACAAAGACGCGAACGAGGACGAGGACGAGGACGAGGAGGAGCACCAGAACGATCAGAGCGTTGTGGACAGAGGCAGAAGACGCGGACGTCGCTTGTTTGTTTGTCATTTACGCCCCACACCGTCCCCTAACCCACCTCCCTCCTCCCTCCTCCCACACCACTTCACCCCACAATGCCACACACACCAAACTGTCAACGAAAATCTCCCTCGGTGGGCCAAGTTGAAAGCCCGCAGTTCAATTCTCAATGGCGCAGCAGTTTTCTTTCTTTCTAATGGCGGCATTTCCGTTTCGCCAGCGTCGCGTCGCCGCCGCCTTCAAGTTCTGCTTTATTTTCTTCTCTTCTTATATTTTTTGGCTGTATTTTTTCTGAGCTCACCGAAAGTTGACATCAATTTTTGTTCAATTTTATTATTTTCATCTTCATTTTCACAGCGCCCGCGCTCAAATCTATAATTGTATTTATGTCAACTTTTTAAATAGATGATGTGCTTAGTGCTACTCCCTCTCTCTCTCTCTCTCTCTCTCTCTCTCTCTCGCTCGTTCTCTAGAGAATATGCGGCATTATAATAATGACTTTGCTTTTGTGATAACGACTTACGGAAACGTTTGGGCATGTCATTAGCATTGCTCTGGAGAAATTTGTCCCAAAACGATATTATTAATAGAGAGAAACACATCGAGAGCGAATTTATTGGGCGCCAGCGAGTGCGTGTATGCAAAATAGCTGTGAAATTTATGTGCAAAGTTCTAAGTGCAATATAAATTAAAAGCGTATATGCATATACACTTCTGGCATAAAGACAAAGAAATTGCCATCCTGTTCTATGAGTAATGCGCCATGTAAAAAACTGCAGACAAGTGAAGTAGTTAGGAAGTAGATTTGTAAGTTCTGTCAAGCAACTTTAAAAGCTACTTAAGTCGGCTTTTACCCATAAACCAGATCTCTGTCAAAGCCTAAAACTAGCTGCTAATACAAATAGAATTTAAGCATGCAACAAAACTGTTCATAATGCACCTCAAGCGAGTCATTGATAGAGCATTCCCCAATCAACAAAGTTGGCTCTCAAAGGAGCCCACAACCACAGCCTCAATTTGCCACTTTCTGATGCAATTAAAGTCTATGGCCACTACTATCTCAGTGCTAACTTTTGGCTCAAACTGTGATAGAGTCGAGAAACATTTTTGACTTTCAACTTGGGAGGAAGAAAAAAAAAACAAAAACAAAAGCAAAACACAACAACAATAAGTATAAGGACAACAACAATAGCAAACAAAAAGTACTACAACAAGCAAGAGTCCAAAAACTATCAACTGTAATCAAGTTGCCTAGCCTAAAGCTATGCCAGCGCACTAAAAGCAAAAGCTGCTAAAAAGCATTAGGGCGCTGCTGCTGCAGCTTGGGGGCAACAACAGCAACAACAGCAACAACAGCAACAACACTAAAAAACTATAGACGGAAGTCGGCAGACATTAGTGCCAAAAGTGCGTCACAAACAATATTTCCGTATCAGCAACAACAGCAATAACAACAACAACGAGAGCAACAATAACAAAAGGATGCGTTGGGCATAGCCTAGACACTTTTTAAGAGATTAAATTTTCGGGGGGCTCAGTGTCTGCGCCCAAAACTGTTCAGAAACATTTACCGTAAGCACATGCACACACATACGACACACACACACACATATATACACACATGAGCCGCTTTCAAACTTTTACCAAACAACAATGCCAGCAAGGGACGTCGAAGGAGTGAAACTGAAACTGGAAGGGGCTAGCACGAGTGTCTGTCGGAAAGGGGAGAGTAGTAAAGTGGGAAGGGGTTAAGTTAGGAGACTGCAACTAAAAATAGCCAGCAGCATTTTTGCGTTTGCGTTGTTTAAACATGCGCAAAGTTCAGGGTTTGAACTTTTATCAAACATACGCCATGCCAAACCAGGCGCAGCATACTTTTAGGGTTACAGTAACAGTAACAGTTACAGGCAACAGCAACAACAACAACACCAATAAAAACAGCAACAACAAATACAACTCTATCATGAAGAACAACAAGAACAAGTGGAACAACATGCTGTAGAGCAGAGCACTGGGTACGTCCATGTAAAGCAACTATCAGCGCCTGGGGCTCAGCTTGTTATTTCAGCTTGGCTCACTTCCTTGTTATGCCAGTGCGGCGCATAGATACCAAAAAGGACATTAAGGAAATTACCAAAAATTAGTAATACCAGAGTATAAATTACCAGAAGCTGTCTTAGAGCGGGTTGCGCCAAGTTCAAGTCTGTTTAAATATTTAACTACCCACAAAACAACGCAAAGATGTTCCAGCAAAAATACTCATCTGTGTGAAATCTATATTCAAAATTATTTTAAGCAATTAAATTGAATGTATTTCTTTCCAAAAAACTAAACAGAAGTAAATTGTTTACTTAAGTTTTTAAATTAAAATTTCTAAACAATTTTTTATTATAATTTAGAAATTACAATTGGATAATTATCATGTAAATGTTATACATTTATGCCAGCAGTATAAATAGTTATATTTCATCAAATTCAATTTATATTCTTGATCTTTTGTTGGCGATTTAAAAGCAACTGCAAATAGAAAACGTCTGGAAAATATTGTGAGAAACTTATATAGGAATTAAAATTATTTGCCGCTTTACGCATTTTTGCATAGCATAAATATTTCATGAGGCAGCAGCCACAAAAACTGACAGCTGTCAAAACGCGACTGTTTCAAAATGTAAAATACGCGTGTGTATAAAATTTAACATAGCATACATTTGTGCGCCTGCTGATGAGGGACTGGGGGAGGCATTAAGAGGCTGCTTTTCCGTTTTCATTTAGCAAGTTCAGCGCGAGAAACTTGATGACTGTCAAAAGTTGTTGCTTCTGCTGCTGTTGTTGCTTGTGCTGCTGTTGCTGCTGTTGTTTGTTTGCTGTGACTGGCTGCGTCCCAGGCGATTAGAGACGCCGCCGCAAAGTATGCAACAAATAACGTAAACGTAAAAAAATGTAGCACAAAATCTTTTAATCCCAATGAACTGTAGCTGTCCATTCGAGTGCCCTCGACTCGACAGCATCGTGTCCAAAACAAACGTCGCAGGCATTTACTTAATCGACAAGGGATTAGCTTGCACCACCCGATATCGTTCTGCTGGGGTGCAGCACTGTGGCACGTTGTCCCAGAGTCTGTAATGTTTTCATTTGTGTATGTTTGTTGCTTTCTGTTGCTGCCGCTGCTGCTGTTGCTGCTGCTGCTGCTGGCCACTTTAAATTGAGAATTATTGTCGCAAACAACTGTCTGAGCACAGGCAGCGGCAAATGGCACTCGCCGAGTCACAGAGTGGACGTGAATGAAGTCGAGGTCGAGGCAGAGCCAGAGCCAGAGGCCGAGGCACTACTGAGCACCCAGCCTTGATAAGGATATATTGTGTCTCACGCAGTTGGACAGCTTTAATCTCGGTCTACGGTGTCTCGGATCCACAGCGTACGTGCTTAATTTTGTTTGCACTTTTAAGCCAGCCTCAGTTTGACCCCCTCCACCCATCCCATAGACCAGCGACTGCAGTTAGGCTACAAAAATCACGCAGCAGGCGACATTTGCTAGGACGATGCTGGCGGCCGCATGCGCTTGCCAAGGATTAGCGCTGATTGAAATTGCAAATGAAAATTTATTTTTACTGCGCACTTCTCCATCCCTGCTTTCCATCTGCCCCCGCTGTCTTGCCGCTGCCACAAAATGGTTGCCAATGTTAGTTTTGTACAGCTCATGGAAAATCGACAGAGCAGCGAACGTGAAATGAGTGGGAGATGTGAAGCCCCCCCCTCCCCTCCCTTTCTCCCCACACACACACACACAGCCCGCTTGCCCGCCTGGGTCAGAGCGCATTGTATTAAAATTTAATTGAGTAACTGACATTTTATTTTTGTATAATTAAATTAAGCCCCAGCTTAACGTTTGATTTTAATTTGTGCGACATTTGTCTGCTGTATGCGTTGCCGTCTCTGTCACAACAATTGACCGTGCCACGCCCACATGGGGGAGTAATGGGGGCAACTCCATTATTTTGCCATTAAATTTGTTTATATAAATATTAATGCGGCGCGCTGAACTGGCCGCAGGATTAGTTGCGAAAATTATGTTAAGTTCAGTTCTCGTTCTTTCTTTTTATCTTTTTTTTTTTGCTATATGGTAAGCCTTGGCGCTGGCGTTGCCACATAATTTATTGGCCAGCCATTTTGGGCCCAATTGCGCAGCTGTGTTCACGTCGTAGACATTATTGGCCATTGAGGGCTTAACAAATTGATTGCCCAACAATAGGAAACAGAAAGAGAGAGAGAGAGAGAGAGAGCAGTTTGGAACAATATGGAAATTAATTTAATGCGCCGACAGCAGCTAATCGAAAGCAATACCAACAAAACAATTCAAATAATAATCGCAAAGTATTAATCTGTCTGCAATTGTCCTAAAAGTGCAAATTATTCGCTGCATATTGGGAGTTTTGAAAAGGTTTTGGAATAGAGACAAACTGAGATTAAACTAAACATTTTTTTAGACTAGTTGATTGTATTGTTTGCTGTGTATTAATTGCTGAAATATATTATCAATTTAAATACTTACAAAAATTAAATCAATATAATTTAAATTATATTTTATTAATTATTATTTAAAATATTCAACTAAATATACTGTATACTAATATAAATTCTGATTAGTGGAAAATGAACTTATAACTCTTTAAATATGAAATTCATGTGCATAACAAAGCCATTAAATAATTTATAAATAATTGTGTTCAGCCGAAACACACAAAAAACTCTTTCAAACTCAGTTCACAGCTGAGGGCACAATGCTGATTAAGAAACTAATTTGATGGGTGGGGAGGGAGGGGCATACTCATTAACTCATTCGACTGTTTGCCGTATGGATAACATTACAAAGTAATGTTAAGCATTTGGTGTGGCCCCCAATGCTAAACAAATATTAGCAACGTTCGTCGTTTGTTGAGCGCTGCCCACTTTTTTTTTTTAATAATAAAAATTTCATTATATTAACAAACAGTGAGCGCCAAAATTATAAGCACATGCAGCGAAAGAGCGAATGAGCGAATGAGCGAAAGAGGGACGTTTGCTGCGACTTACAATGTTTTTAATTAAAAAATCCTTTGGTCAAGCAATTATGAGCTACATTAAAACAAACACAACGTTGAGCGTTGTACGTTAAACATTTTAGGGGAGCCGCATTATTAACTGAAATACGAGGGCGAGTGCGAGTGCGAGTAGAAGAAGCCAAGCAAAAGCTTTCATCTCGCTGGCGCTGACCTAAGTAAATATTAATAAAACATATTAATAAAACGGAAACTGGAACGCCGAACCCAACGGCTATTTGCATATAATTCATGTAATGCACAAGGTACTTTTGCCAACACACGAGCTTAAGACAATTTGAAATATTTGCATAGCTTTAAGAGCGACTTAAGCTGGGTCAATTCGCTGAGAAGGGGAGAGATGAAAGCATTACGCGTAGCTCATGTGGACCATTATTTAAGTGCCTGGCCACACCTTTAAATGACTTTACTTTAATTTATTGCATACTTCCAAGCGCGCTGTCATTACAATTAAGCCCCCCACCCCCAAAAAGAGCACAAAGTGCTGAGCAACAATCGTCCATTTGCGTGGGCTTACTTAAAAATTACATAAATTTTGCTTTATTGTACAGATAGAAGAGACGCCCTAAGCCTAAGCCTCGCAGACACAGCCTCAGCCTCCGCATCGGCATCGGGCTCAGATCAGATCTTTGGCAACAAAACCCCATACATAAAGTATGCAATTAAATTTTCACTTAAACGATTATCACATAAATCCAGAGGAGGCCAAGCCAAACGTGTTTGCATTTAAATTAAAAGAGCCATTTTTCTTCGACACGGCAGCGACGTATGTGTGTGTGTGTGTGTGTGAATGAGTGGAGAAGAAGGGGAAGGAAGTGGCTGGAGTAACCACAAAGAACCCGCCCACCTTATGATAACGCCATTACTAAAGCAGGACCACGTATGCTACATGTGGCTGGCAGTTATCTGCCTTGAACCGCAAACGCCTAGCACGTAGACACAAACACACACAAGCGCGCGCACACACACACACACACAAGCAAACACACACACACACAAGCACACATACAGATGGGAAGTGACTGTGAGAGGCGAACCCGTTGTATATATTTGCTTATGTTAATTGCCGTTGAATCCATTTCCATTAAGATGCAAGTCCTGCCACTGACGATAATTCCACACCCATGCCCTCACACTCACACACACACACACACACACACACACACACACACACTGACAGCAGCAGCATAATTGCCAACAGGCTGTAAGTGTAAGGGAAAGTATGCCTTGACCACGCCAACGTTAAGCTACGCTCAAAGCCTGTCTCCTGCCTCCTGTGTCCCGTGTCCCGCTGTTGCTTTTCAATATGCACAGCAATATCCTTGGGTAAAAACACACAGAGACCCAGCGACCAGCGGCAGGACCAGGACGAAGACCAGTGCCACTCCCAGTACTCCCAGTACCAGTCTCATAGCCATTATATTATACAATAACAAAAAAGCATGGCATACCAAGTGGCGCGCTAATGCCAAGTGTGCGTCTTCCTGCTCCTCTGCTATCCTTTCTGTGTCCTTTCTCTGGCCTCTTGAACAACAGCAACGCCTGCGGCTGGTACGTGCTCTTACATATTAGTAAACTTCATAATTTTTAATTGATACATTAAATTTCGTGCAAATATTAGCAGAGTTTGCCGAGCTTGCTGAGTTTGCCGAGCTTGCCGAGTTGCTGAGTGCCTGTGTCATTCGATGCTTTGGGGCTGCGGCGTCTTGAGTGACAGCTTAACGATGTAAAGCTCAGTTTATTATGCATGGCGGGACGCATTGGGTTTTTTGCCCTGGGATTATCAACAAGCCTCTAAGTTTTGCTGCTTCCTACTTTATATATATATATTTCTTTTTGCTGCCACTGAAAAGTGGGCAGCGTTCTTGTTTGATCTCCCGTCATATTTTAGGCGAAAAGTTGGCAATACTTTTGCACATTTTTAAGCCAGCGCCATCAATCTAAGCCAGGCCATGTTTGTGTGGGCGACAAATAAATGGACACTTCGATTGCTTACAGCTTATTTTATGCTAATAGCTGCCTTCTAGTGGGCGACAAATCTCAACTTGTTGGGTGTGTAGAGACTTAAGAGAGAAATTTCTTTTACTAAGTGGAATATGTAATATTTATGGCGCGTCTAAGTTTTTAAAATTCGCATTAATCCAAAGATAGTCATTGCTGTTATTATATCTTAAATGTAGAAAGATGTTAACTCAATTATGCATATTTCTCTGTCGTTTACTTTTGCCCAATATTAAGCCACATTCTACTTCCAAACTCTAAAATAGGCGCTGTCCAGCAGTAGACAGCACTTGCGATACTTTTAACTGTTTGCTCACATTTAGCCCATTCCAAAAGGCAGCACTCAAAAGCAATTTTTGGCATACAACAACTTCAGTTTTGAACACAATTTTTGTGTTCTTTCTACATTTTGTTGTTTCTTTTTTTCGGCACTCAGGCAGCATCAGGAGCATCGGGAGCATCGGGAGCATCGCAACGCTTGGCACTCAACCGCAAATGCATTTCAACGTAAAGTTTTTAAACAAATATTTGCACAACTTGCAGGCAGCTCAAGACCATGAATGGAGGGGAACGCGGAGGTGTAGCAACTGCACGGTTCATTCTTTTTGTTTTTTGCACCGGCATTCAAACAATGCGCAGCCAGGCGAACTCTGCAAGGAGGCAGCAGTCCAGGAGCCTCGCCTCGTGCTAGCCAGCCATAAAATGAGCAACGGTGCGCCGCGCGGTATGCAACAGTTTTTTTATGCTGCCTCTATCTGTGTGTGGTTGTGTGTATGTGTGTGTGTGTGTGTGTGTGTGTGTGTGTGAGCGCGCGCCTTTCATATTTGCGCCCAGAAGCAGCAGAGGCAGCTGCAAGGCAAACAAATGGCACAAAAATGTATTTGCAACTGTATTTGTAGTGAAGTTGCCGCTGCCTGTCCCAGCTGCCCGGCTGCCCGCTTGCCCATCCACTTGCTCACCTTGCGCCATTTGGGTGGCAACTCTATAAATGAATGTCCTTTTGATTTTGTTCAACGAGCCTAGCGAGTGACTCAATTCAGCGGCTCAGTTCCGGTTTGGCCTTTGTGTTTGCGCCATGCATTCTCTTTAGCCCAGTGTGTGGCCACGCCCCATGCCCGTGTGCCATGCCCCGCCTCATGTCCATAAAGAACCGTCTTCTGTTATTGCCGTGGCGCCTTTGTGTTTGCAATATATATATATTTATATATATGTGTGTGTGTGTGTATGTGCACATATATATATATTTCCTGACTCTGGGTCGCATGTGTGCGCGTCTTGCAATTGTACTCCAGTTGTTCTTGTTGTTGTTGTTGTTGTTGTTGTGCTCGGCGTAGGAATGTTTTAATTTGTTTTCCTATCCGCTTCGCTCGCTTCTTTTTATTGCTTGGCCACAGGCTTGGTTTGATTGTTTGCGTTGCCCGCTGCCACTTGTTTTATTTCATATTCCTTTTCTCATTTTTGCATTCATGACACGGCACATACGCCCTCAAGTATGCCATGGGTATTCCGCTTGCCATTTGATATTTGTCGCTATGCCTGACATAATATATGAGCATATTCCTGCGATGATGATTAATTGAAGTGTCACCATAATTGTGAGAATTTTCATTGCATTCGCGCAACCAAGAAACCATTTAATTATAACATTTTTTTCACAACTATTTCTCATCTCGTTTTCGTTTTCTATTTCTTTGTCTTGCAGGTAAGTGAAGTCCAGCAAGTAATAACGAAAGAGTAAGTCCTCTTGTCTAATGAACAAATCTACTGTGGCTCAACCACACTCTCTGTCCTGAGGTCTGGTGTATTTAATTACAAAGCAACTATCTTTCAATTATTTACACCTGCAACTAAAACCAACAACAGACACGTACTCCATCTCCATCTCCATCTTTGTCTCTGTGCTTTCAATTGCGCTGCACTTCTTGGCGAGCCAAAACAAAATATATATCCGCTCTTTACATTGATTGCCCGCCCGCCCCTCAAAAAACTCACTGCCAGCCACCCAACTAACAGATAGCCAAACCCGGAGGCACTCACTTACTTTCGCCCACTTGACGACCGTGCCCACTTTCGATAATTAATTGCAGACATCAGTTGCAGCAGCGACTAGGCGAAGGAGGGGAAAGTGGAAGAGGGAGGGGCAGAAGTGGATGAATGTGGGGGTACAGGGACAGCAATGAAGCATGCCATCAATTTGTCTCACTATTGTAGCGTACTTTTAGGTGCGCTGGCAATTGTTTTGCAGACAGGCAGACAACTGAAGTGAACCGAAACAAACTAAACTGAACCAAGCCCAACCAAAGCAAACCAAAGCCGAACTGAACCGAACCTAACTGAACTGAACTGAACTGAACTGAACTCAACTGAAGTGAAGTGCAATTACAAATGCAACTCAAGTGGCAGCCAACAAAAAGGATGATTTACCTGCGAATGTTGAAGAAATCTCGCGACTGTTGATGAAATGCCATTAGTTTTGGCAAGTGTAAAACATTCGAATTCCAAAACAAATACAAAGTAAAGTTAAAGAAATAAAGACATCTAAAAAAGAGAGTATAAATAGAAAACAAGTTAAAAATAGAATATACAGCAGAGCACTGAGAAAGAGTATCATAAATTATATAGTTTGACAAGCTGAAGTTAGGAATAGACAACACGACTAAAGAGCGACTGTAGCTGCAGTAGAGTAGTTTAATTAAACGAGTAATGATTTATATAAGAATAAGCAAATATATCTAGCGAATAAACTATTTTATCTGCTGTTTCTAATCAATCAAATTTTGTCATTTTATACAATTTCACATACAGAAGACTTTTCTAAAGCCTACACAGCATTCAAATGATAACAAAATCAATAGGAAAACTTAAAAGTAAATAAGATGCAGTGTTTTTGACACAACACACACACACACACACAGTCAACACACACAATTAAATAAATAGCAATTAATAAATGCTCGAGTTGCACTTGATTGGTAGACGGCAGAGCCAAAACTAAAGCCAGAGCCAAAGGCGAAGGTAAAGGCAAAGGCAAAGGGAAAGGCAAAGACCACATGCACTTTCGCTCTCAAGACCAGGACAAAGTTGCCACACGTTACCCTTCCTGCTGCCCGCTGCTTCTCAACTTTTGTACGGTATTTAGCGCGGTTTTTAAAAGCTTAAACGTGTTGCGGATACGCACACTATACGCCTGACGCTCTCCCTCTCTCTCCCTCTCTCTCTCTCCGTCTTTGTTGCAGTCTCGCTATCTTGCTGCTCTGCTACACCTTGAAATTAAGTTGGAATTTCAAATTATCCACACACTCACACACATAGACACACACACACGCACACACAGTGGGACGCAGAGAAGCGTAGTCTACTTTTTTGCGCTCGCGGAATTTAATTAAAAGAATTGTAAATGTTTTGCTGCTCTTCTTAATATTGTTGTTGTTGTTGTTCTTGTTGTGTTTATTGTTGCTGCTGCTGCGCTTAGCAACGGAAGGTAATTAAAGTCAGTTGGCATTTGAAATAGCGCACACAGTAAATAAATGCAACTAGAGCTCATAAGGCGCAATGGCCCACCCCCAAAAGTATGCAATGACTAATTGCACTTTATGAATATTGCATTTGGCTGTGTGACGTGGCCAAAAAGATAAATGGCCAACGCGATGCCACTGTTAGCCAAGTTGCTGCCTCCGCGAGCTATCTCAGCTGTCTGATTCTTGTCTCAAAAGTCACTGCCCCACCCAGCACTTGCTCTGCCCCTGAGACCAGTGCATTAATTTAATGAAAGATATATACATGTGTGTGTGCGTGTGTGTGTGAGTGTGTAGCAAGTTGGTAAACCCTTTTTCCAATAAATGCCAAATTAATTAAAAAATACAGCGCAAAGGCAAACGCCGGGCCAAAAGTAAAGAAAGCCAACTCAAGCAACCCAAAAAAAACTTGAGACACACAATGAGCAATTTTTATCCTTTTCTTTTCTTTTCTTTTCTTTTTCTTAGCTTTCATTTTCTGTCTTTTCTTTTCATTATATCGTATCTATGTGCTGTTGTTTTTTTCTTCTCTCTTTTTTTTTGTATTTCGTTTTATTTTATTTTATTATATAATTTTTTTTCTTTTTGCTGAGCGCGCACCCAACTTAAAAGTGTTAATTAAAAATTGTTTCACAGTTTAGCTGCGAAAATGAAAATTGAAAAAGGGCCTGGGCCTGGGCCAAGCCAGTCAGCCAGAGATCTAACCAAAGCTTCATATAATTTCTCTCCTTTTTTTTTTTGTTGTTTTTGGCATTCTTGTCTTATTTTTCTTCGTCGCTTTCATTAGCCGCTTCAATTTCAGCCAGAGTCCAAGTGTATTTATCTTAGCACGCCAAACTTGTAGCTGTGGATGTAACTGCAGTGCACATAGCCCCGGAAACTTGGCCATATCACGACATTGCACCAGCTACAACTACATCTGCTGCTTAAAGTGCCGCCGTGGTTCTCCTTCCATTTCTTGCTTCCAGTTAACTCGCTCAGCCAGCTTTTGTCTGGGACTCTGGCCCAAATTGCAGCTACAATTGCTATGCAGCTTGTTAACGCTAGCTGAACCGTTGAACGCTTGCAGCTCAGCTGCCAGTGGTGCGGTGGTGCGGTGGTGCAGGATCTGGGATCTGCTCTGGGTATCTGCATCTTCGTTGTAATTGCACACACTTAAACCGCTTCGCTAGTCGTTTGATGGCCAAGCAGGCTAAGCAATTGTTAGACAATTAGGTTTACTCTTCTCCTTCTCCATCTCTTTCTCCTGCTTATTCTACTCTTCTTTTTCTTTTTCGCTTTTCTGTTTTTCTGGTTAACGAAATAGGTAAAGTGAAAGAGTTTGGGCGAGAGATAATTGAGATTTTGAAGAAATAAAGTGATTAACTGAGCTGCTTTTGCTATGAAAGAAATACATTTGCTGTATATAGTATGCTACGACAAGTATTATCATTTATTATAAATGTTATCAGTTAGATAATAATAGCATTTCATTAAATACTTGTATTTAAATGCTAGTATTTGATAGATAAAATTTCACATTGATATCTTATAAATTTCATATAGAAATTGTTCTTTTAACATGAATTCCAAGTCAAACTAATATCGATATATATTAATTCTGCTTTGCTTTAAAGTGTGCCTAGTTATTACTCTCTCTCCCCCCCTTCTCTCGCTCTCTCTCTCTCTCTCTCTCGATCTAGTCTACTGCTGAATATTTGTTTAAGCCATTCATAAAGTAAACGCAATCCTTTTGCTTCAACCAGCTGCGTTTGCAAGTTCCTATTTGAGTTTCTCATTAAAGGCAGGAGTCAAAAAAAATATATGTATATATATATATATCAAAAAAAAAAAACTCTAGCTACAGCTCTTGAGGCAACAGCTCCGACTGGTTGGCTCCACATCCGGATTCTGGGGCGAAATGTTTGCCTTGCACTGCTGCGTGTTTTTAATTTTGCGCGTTTCGCTTGTTCTAATTGAAAGCCGCGTCGTGTGTTGGCCTGTGTACATTGCCAATGTGTGTGTGTGTGTGTGTGTGTGTGTGTGTAGTCTGTCTGTCTTGTGTTTGTCTTAACATTTATACAACCCCCTCTGACGCCTGCCGCCTGCCGCCTGCAGCCGCCCACTTGCCAAGTGCAGAGCACTTCCAATTTCCTCTTTGGCTGTTATACATACTTGTAGATAAATAATTTACTTTTTGTGCGCACTAAGGCACAAACAAACAGAAGGGGGTGGCGTAAAGGAGCGTTGTATGTCTGTTTGTGGGGGGAGTGGGGGAGTAGGGGACAGCAACTAAAAGTGGCGATGTCGGCGTATCTCATACAACAGCACAGCAAATATTTATAAGTCTGCAAACATATACACACACACACACACACACACACACACACGCACGCACACAAACATATACATAACTGTGTGTGTATGATTGTATATGTATATATTTGTTTATAATATAACAGTCAACAGCCAACAACAGCAGTTTTCTTTTATTTTTTGTGTTATGTTGTTGATTTTGCGCCAAACCAAACTTTGCTCATGGAACCCAATAACCTTCCCCCTCCCCACCCACTCGTTTTATTCCTTTCCAGCGAAAGGGTTCGAGCCCGCCGGGATTTACAGCGCAGTTTTCTTTTGCATTTACTTTTCCTTATTTTGCTGCTTTGCTCTTAGGCGCAGCGAAAAATTAAAAATCAAGTTTGCTTTCGCCCTGCAAAGTATTCGACAATATTCCGTTATATGCCCTTGAGCAATGACCTTGTGGGCAGCAAACAAGGCGTGAGCGGTGGTCGTTGCTGTTGTTATTGCCCTGTTGCCCTGCAGTAAACTATGCGACAGCAAACTATGCAAATGTTGCACATGCAAAACAACAAACAAAAAAAGAAAACCAAAAAAAAGAAAAACGAAAAAAAGCTGAAAAACTATGGGAAAAAAGAGGGAAAAATTCCAGAGCATAATTTATGGCGCTTGTGCATAGTTTTTTGTCAGCACTGACAATTTGCCCCGTTGTAAAAGCGTGTGATTTGTCTTTGGTTGCAACTTTTCGCCAGAGCAGCTCACAAAAACGTAGACGAAACGTTGGCAAGCAGGGGGGGGCAAATGGGGGAAATGCTGTCCCTGCGGTGGTTTTGGCTGGCAAATGTCAACAACAGACGACGTCCAGGCTCACAGGCTCAGAGGCTCCAAAAACGCCTGTCGCACTTTTGACGAAATAGACAAATTTGCGTTTTGTTGCAACAAAATGCCCCGCAACAACAGCAGCAGCAGCAGCAGCAGCAGCAGCAGCGGCAGTGG